>JAJMGN010000244.1:0-80729 GCA_030575015.1 Cephaloascus albidus | reverse complement strand
TTCATTTCCAACTTCTTCGACAACATCATCAACATCTTGGATATTTGAAACACTTCCAACTTCATTTTCAACTTCCTCAACATCAATAGCTTCAACTTCTTGTCCATCAACAGGTTCTCTTCCGGTAAATCTTTGTCCATGAGATTGTTCAGCTCCTTGCTGTTCCGAAATGGTATCGTCACAATCATTTTCTGTGTTACAAACATCAATCACGTTAGTGAGCCTCTCAAAAGTAGACATTTTTAATTTAACCTGTAAATTGTTTTTTGATCTAGTATATATACATACATCTATTTATATATGAATATTCTATAGCTGAGGATATATTTAATGTCATATTTGAAACTTTGGTACTCATACATATAAAAGAAAAGATTTTGCTTCCTCTCCTCAACGGAGATTATTTTGTTAGCTGCTAGTATCCTGTTCATTAAAAACAACTTTTTGACCACTAATTATATTGTTTCTTAACAAACTAAATGCTTCATCAACACTTCCCAAACCCTTGTGTAATATCTTAATTGGTGGATTATGAATTAAACCACTATTTACAGCCTTTGAAGCAGTGTAAAAAAAATTATGATAGTCTTCAAGAAGCTCAGGGTCAGTAGAAGTAACGATTCCATTCAATGATTGACTTCCTTCAACCAAGTGAACCATCGTTCCAGGAGTAAACTTCACATTGGGTTTCTTCTCAATCGTGATACTGTTTTCATTGAGCATTAACAAATTATCAATAATAGCTGACGTATGATCAGAAAGGGAGCGGTATGTTTGATTGTACGTCTCCTCATTAGAAACAGCATCTAATCCATAAACGATGTTTTCACCACCATATGCCTTGATCTTAGAAACGACATCTGAATCTTTATAGTCAAATGTGGCATCGGCACCAATCTTTTTCAAATACTGATGATGTTTAGAAGAAGCGGTAGTTATAACGTTCAATCCATAAAGGTTTTTAGCGATTTGAATTGCCAACATACCAGTGGTAGTAGCACCACCCCAAATCAAAATAGATTTTCCAGTTTGAGCTGATTTATCAAATGAAAGCTTGAGAAAATGATGGAATGACAATCCGACGGTAGACAAACCAAGATTGATGGAAGAAGCAGCTTGGAAAGTTTTAATTTTATCAGTTCCGCCCAATTCTTTTTCTTCAGAAACATCTAATAGTGGGGTATCATATTTGATAGTTGTTGTTGGAAGGATCTTGACAAATTCTTGGAACAAACCAACGTCTGGATGTGCCTTATTACCACCACGTCTAAAACTAGAGACATGATCACCAATTTTGAAATTTGATACTTTGGAACCAACTTTAACAATAATACCAGCAACATCATTACCAGCAACATTGCCCTTTTCAGCCCAACTGTACACTATATGCTTCCAGTCAGTTGGATTGGCAGCCCAAGCAATAGCTCTGATTAGAATTTCATCATCATTCACTGAAGGTGTACCAACAGTTTTAACCTCAATCAATTCACCGTCTTGGGTGGACCCGGTGTAGATAGCAGCTCTGTGAGTTTTTGGAATAGTTGACATGCTTCGGTTCGATCAATTGAGTATAAATCAGAGCATTCTCATCTTGTTGTAAAGCACATTCTCATCTTTATATATAAGATCAGATAGCAATTACTAATTACTAATAAGTATTGAAGTGTAACCATAATCCAGATCACGTGAATGTTGTGCTATAGGGGGTCTAGATCACGTGATTCCAGTCCGGTCGTTCCCATCTCAAAATCAAACCAATTTATTTCAAAAGAAACTTGGTCCAATTTACAATAATTCAATAAATTATTACCACGTTCTTACAATTCACGCTGTTATATACCACATTCCTTCATAAAAGGATCAAGACCATACTGCTTTCCATTCAGATAGCATAAAGAATATTGAATGCAACATGAGTGAAGAACCGTTGTTGAGAAGCAGGAACTCCACTCCTAATCCTGACAAATTAATAATGGAGAGAATTGAATCGAGATATTCCTCAAACTCAGTAGAAGCATCAAACAATCATACTCCAGCTACTTCAAACGAAGAATCATTAGAAGAAATAATTTTGGAGAAACTTGATGCTTTTTTAAATAAATTGGAATCAAGATTAGACAATTTTGAGAATTATTTCAAATCAGATAGAAAACACTCAGCAGATAAAACTCTTGAAACTAAGAATAATGAATTCCAAAAAATCTACAAAACTTTAAGTGATACAAAGAATACCTTATTTGACTCATCCAAGAAAAACTTGGAATCTCTTATCACTACATTGGATGAAAACTATGGGTATTTAACAAGTAACGAATACTTATCTTATCATGACAAGGCTTTAATCTTTTTACAATTCTTCGACTATAAGTTCAATCAATTAGATAACTTGATAAACAACAAAGACATCATAAACTTGAATGAATTATCCATAGCTGATTTAAAATTGAATTTCTATAATTATGATACTGCTTTGGAAATCGGAGAATCAAAATACTTACATTATTACCAATTACCTTTATTATGGAGAGAAAACAGATATATTATCAAAGGGTATAGATTCAATAAAAACCATACCAGGACAATAAAATCAATTTGCTCATGCCATAATGAAACTGCTAATATTTGGACGCATGTTTTAGGTTTTTTATTATTAGTTTATATCGCCCTTTATCATTATCCATCTACAATTGCATATAAAAATCAAGGTTACTCCAATTTCGTCATTTATGCCTATTTGATAAGTGCAATGCAGTGTCTTTTATTTTCTGTGCTGTGGCATACATATTCATGTTTTGCTGATTTTGTTGTGAGATCAAGACATGCTTGTATAGATTATACTGGAATTACAATTTTGATTACTGCATCAGTCATTACAACGGAATATGCCTCATTATACTACGTGCCCAAGATTCGTTACTTCTTTATGATATTCAGCGCTATATGTGGTACTCTCGGATTGTTCTTCAACTGGTCTCCATATTTTGATAAGCCTGAGTCAAGAGGTTTAAGAATTGGGTTTTTCCTTTCGTTAGCATTTTTAGGATGCTCTGCTTTCTTCGTCCTGGCCTATTATAATGGACTTTATCATTCCTTATGGTTTTATTCACCTTTAGGTAAATCATTTGTTTGGTATCTTTCCGGTATTGTGTTTTACGGTAATCTTATACCTGAAAGATGGAGATATGATGTGGTTCTCTCAGAAGATGATTGTAACGATGTCAACCAAGCGCATCAATCAGGAAATTCTGATGGCACAATCATTCAGAGACATTTCAAAGATGATCCTATGGATTCCGAACATAAGAATAAATTTTGGTCTCTTTGGTGGATTGATTATGTTCTTAATTCTCATAATATTTGGCATATATTTGTTCTATTTGGTATTTTGGGCCATTACTCTGCTATTTTGGAAATGTATAGAAATATCTCCACTAACGCAGATTTCACTTTGGCTTAATTGTTTCGCTTGTTAATTTCTTTTTAACATTTTTGTATATATGTCATTGCATGGAAGGTTGGTGACAAATAAATTTGTTTAATGATTATTATTAATTTCGCACTAAGCTTTACTGTGGTAATTTAAAATCCTCTCTATAATTTTGCTGCATACTTAAACTGTTATTACAAGAAAGTTTAATGACCAAAGTCATCAAAAAAGAACTGAAAATTCAAACAAATGTTTTGCATCAAGAATGTGAACCTGGTAAGTTTCTTTCTCTATCTAAATTTTTTTTAAAGCTTTGATCTGGATTAACTATAATTGGTTCTGATGTATCCCACTCATGATTAGAAGAACTTGTTGATCCATAACTATTAGGGTGAGAATCATCATCATCGTTCAACAAAGAGTTTTCATCATCTAATACCGAAGTCTCATCAATAGATGTTGGTTTCCCAACCATAACAAGTAGTACTAACATTGCACCTGAAATCAAAACAATACCAATGATGATACCAATAGCCATAGAGACAATCGGTAAATGAATGTGTAACCTATCTTTATAATCCAACCAGTTGGGCAATATTGGTCTATCAATCATCAACACACATGATTGAGATCCATCTTTGAAAGTAGTACATCCTTTATCCAAAATCCTAACTTCATGGTTATCATTATTCAATAATTTCAACATATAAATATTAGACGATAATTCATGACAAGATAATTTAATTCCAGCTATAGTTTCAATTTCATCATCACAAGTGAGCAAATTATGCAAAAATTCATTAGGAATGATGTGTAATTTCAAGAAAGTTTCAATATTTGTTGTAAATTTTGTAATATTTGCAAATCGTAAAGATGAAGGTGAAGGTAGTATAATAGAATGGTTTAAATCATCAACAAGGTCAAGTAAGTTCACAGAATCTAGTAAAGCCAAAAACAGATGAGAATCTGTAGCTTTGATGATACTTGATAATGATATTTCTAACAGATCTGGGTATATCATGTCCTTTATTGGATGAACCACACCTTGATTGAATAAAATATCAGAATTATAAACAATTGGCACCAATGAATTATTAAGCTTGAAATTTTCATTCTCTTTTGATAATGTTATATTGGTGTGGTCTAAGGTTGTTGTATTCAAAATATCATCAAAATCACTGTAGACCAAATCATTGATGATTAAGTTATCCAAAATTAATTTCAATGCAGTTTCATTTCGTTCCAAGTAATTAAAAGTTAACCCTAAATCCTTCCATGAATTATAACAAGGTAAAAATATTGAATACCCGTTTTCATTTGATGGCAAGCTTATGAGGTTCAAATCATCCAAGTAAGATATTGATCTTGAACAATGATACATGGGACCCACAGCATGTTTCAAATTGTTTGGTAATGATAACTCCTCATCAATTATATAAATGACAGTGTTACCTATTTCAATCTTATTTGATATGATCAAGATATTATTATTTATGAATATCTTGTTTGAATCAATTTTGGAAATCTTGATTTTCTGGTAATGTTTCATTTTTTTCAAGTAAAGTTTTGATTCAACCAATTTAGATGTGAATGAAGAATCATAAAAGTCAATTTTCTCATTTATGAAATGATACAAGTTATTATTATAATTAAACTCATCAAAATCTTTATCAATTAAAATTGTTTGATTTATTGATAAATCATCAATCAAATATCCCAAATCATTAAAGTCAATAGACTTGACAAAATTTTGAAGCTCCAAGCCAATTAAATATTTTCTAGCATTGAATGTTATAGTAGAATCAAAATTCAATGAAGAATCAAAAATATGAATTAACCCATTAGAAGTTAATATATTATTATATTTTGAATGATAAGTTCCATTTATTATATATTCATTCCCATTATTTGTTGAATTGATGGATATTATGTCATTATTTAAATTTGTAACGTTTTCATTGAGGTACCCGCCATGATACCCTTTTATAAAATAATTATTTAAAAAGCTCTTTTTGTCCAACAAACCTTGTTTAGACAATAAATATTTTTTCTCAATTTCATTGAACGATAGGGAATCATCAAGTGGTAAGAGTAATGTATAGTTATTGTAATGACAATCATTTTCATCAATTAATGATTTAAAGAAATCCACATCTGATAAATTTGAATTATGAGGCGACAAAGTTTGACATAGGGATCCATGTAAATGTAACAAGGTATCAACACCTTGAACTATGGAATATTGATTTGAAGCTATCAAGTCTGCTTCAACTACTTGAGAATCATCAAAGATTAGGTTGTCTTCATCACTAGTGACCAAGATTGGATAGTATAAATGAGACAGAGTTTCGTAATATGTATCCAATAGCTTTATTCCACTGAAATCAGTAGATAATATTGGCTTTTGAATAATGTAACTCTTCAAATTCTCTGAATTGATTAGTTTAAGCGAATCATCAACAAATGCTGAATTAACAGGAGCAACCAAAGTGACATTTTCCAACTCGTTCAAATATGGGATAAGTCCTTTCCTCTGGATTAACCTCAAGAATATACTGAACTCTATATTGGAAGATAACACATCTATAATTGATTTGGGCAATTCATCGGAAGCATCCTGTTGAGCGGGTGTAGTTAATACAAGTATGGGGAATAGCAAGAATTGAAGCCAGTAAAGTTTCATAATCAGATAGTTTGAGGCCAGACCATTCACTATTGCTTCTTTATGTTTTGTAATTTGGATTTTTGAATATGGGCGTCTACCTTCAATGGTTGGTATTTGTTTCTGTTTCTTACTTGGTTAAAACTCCTGAACTGAAATTGAGGCTGTCAGAAATATTTATACCTTATTGCCGGTTATATCCCAATCAGGAAGTCAACAGATCTTAATCAGAACTCAGGAGTATAGAAGACAACATGATGAGAGAGAACTACAAAAAAGAAACAGTTGATAATTGTCACAATCAATTACACCTAATATACACTTGTTTTTAATCTTTTTCAGAAGCCCAGTACATTTAATACGGAACGAATCTTCCTCTTGCTCTTCCTCTAAAACCTCTAGCTCTACCACCTCTAAATCCACGACCTCTTCCACCACGACCTCTAGCATTGAAACCAGGAACATTCGTTCTTTTAGCAGTAACCTTCAAGTTACGATCTCTAAACAAGGAGTTGTCCAACACAACAGCTTTTTCAACGGCATCAGTTTCAGAAAATTCTATATATGCAAAACCTTTTGGATGACCAGTGAATTTATCCAACAATATGGTGACTCTATTTATTGTCCCACAATCATTGAAATGTTTTTGTAATTCTTCTGGGGTGGAACCATAGTCCACGTTCCCAACGTAAACAGATCTAGAATCAATATCTGATTTTTCCTGTTTTAGTAAATCTGCTTCGATTTGTAAATTATTTTGCAATTCTCTTAATTTGGCAGCTTCCTTTTCCATTTCTTCCATTCTGGCCTTGACTTCCAAGTCTTTATCTTGTATGTCACTTTCTTCCACTGACATCTTTGATTTGTTTTCCCTTTATACCGTGAAGTGAAGTGTTGTATTGCAAACAATTCAATTATTGCAAACAATTCAATTCATTTTTTGAGTGGAAAATTTGTGTAATTAAATTAGCTAGAAATCTTGTGGTAAGTCGCCCGTACGCCGTGCGCATAACCACTTTACTATGTGTTTACTGATTTATTGATTTATTGATTGGAGAGAGATTGATATCAAAGATACAGCGGCTAATTTATAAGTTCATCTTCAAGAAATTTGTTCAGTGGCGAAGAACATGTTTTGACCTTTTATATCGCCAAATTTCAATAAAAACATCAGCGGGAGAGAAATTGAGTAATATAAATTGAATAAAACCTCACTAGAAAAATTGTCAGTTTTCTGTTTATTTTGTTATCTTTAACGAGTTAAAATTTCAAATTATTATAAACAGCCTGAGACCCTGTCAAGTTTGTCAAATTGCCAACTTAATTGGCTGTTTATTTCATTGCTTCTTCTCCCTCAGCCATTAATACATTAATCAATATCATCAAATAAACTTCACAACTTCACATAATAAATACAAATGAGTAACCACTCAACACCTCCCAATCCAAACTATATATCAATCCCAGTATCAAGAACTCCAGGCTCGACAACGGCTAGAAGAGATTCAATCTTAAACAATAATTTTGGTTCTTTCAAAGGCGTCAATTCTCTAGGAAGATTTGCTTCCTCTTTCAATAGAGCTCAATCTTTCAAATCTATTGATCCACGCATCCATCTCTCAAGATCTTTTTTCCAGAACGATGATGAAATTTACGATCCTGATACTTTAGCCCCTTCTATCAGAGGGAATAGACTTTCTAATGCCATACATGGATTCTTAAATGATAGTGATGACTATGACGATAATGCTATTGATAATAGTATGGATGAACAATCAATAATTGCAACACAAAATTTCAAAGATAGACAAGATTCAATCTTTTCCATTGCAAATTCAAGGTTATACAATTCATATTCCAGAAACTCATTGAGTTCACATAACGAAACCACACCACTTGTGTTGAAACAAGTTGAAGACTCAAATGGGAAATTAGTTACTATTATCGCTGGTCAATCAACAGTTCCTCAAACTATTTTCAACTCCATTAACGTTTTAATTGGGGTTGGCTTATTGGCTTTATCTGTTGGTATCTATAAAGCTGGTTGGATTATTGGTCTTGCTTTATTAGTGTTATGTGGTATTTCATGTTACTGGTCTGCCCAGCTATTATCCAAATGTATGGATACAAATCCAACCCTTATGACATATGCTGATTTAGGTTACGCTGCTTATGGTTCAAGTGCAAGATTATTGATTTCCATTTTATTCTCAATTGATTTATTAGGGAGTGGGGTCTCTTTAATCGTTTTGTTCTCGGACTCTTTGAATGCATTATTTCCGTCCATTTCAACACTTCACTTCAAATTCATAGCTTTTTTGGTATTAACTCCATTTACTTTTTTCCCATTGAGAATCTTGTCTGTTATCAGCTTACTTGGAATAATCTCAACTTTTACAATTATCTTAACTGTTTTAATGGCTGGTTTGACGAAATCAACATCACCAGGTTCATTGATAGCGCCAATGCCTACAAACTTGTACCCAAGCTCAACTAAAGATTTACTTATCGCCATTGGTATCCTCATGGCTCCGTTTGGTGGTCATGGAATATTCCCATCTTTGAAATCTGATATGAGACACCCTAAAAAATTCGAATCTACTTTAAAAACAACATTTTCAATAAGTTTAATCGCTGATATGTCAATGGCCATAATTGGATTTCTAATGTTTGGAAATTTGGTTAATAATGAAATCACTAATAATGTCTTGTTAACTCCTGGGTATCCCAAATTTACTTATGGATTCATATCTGCATTAATTTCATTGGTCCCATTAGCTAAAACTCCATTAAATGCAAGACCAATCATTACAACCCTTGATATATTAATGAATGTGGAAGAATTAGATTTGAATGTTACCAAGACTCCAATTAAGAACTTGAAATATTATTACAAAACTTTTTTAAAATTTGCATTAAGAATATTTGTTAATTTCTCATTTGTTTTCATTGCAATTTTGTTCCCTGAATTCGATAGAATCATTGGTGTCTTAGGTGCTTCTATTTGTTATCTTATTTGTTTAATTCTTCCTTGTTTATTTTATTTAAGAATTTGTTCATTGACAATCTCTTCAAATGAGAAATTACTTTGTTATTTTGTTATTTTTGTTGCTTCCGTCCTCGCTATAGTTGGTTCGTATGCTGCTATTGCACTTTAATCTTGCGCATATTCAATAATCCATTCAGTCACTCATTTTAATTATCCATACAGTGATTTTAACTATCAATCATTTATCATTCAATTATCACATTGTTCAATTTTGTACTTCATGACAGACTGAAGATCTTACAAATTGTATAGACTACAATAGACAATTTTTGGATATTTAAAGTTAGATAGCTGCTCAAAATTTCTGTAGATGTTAGTAAGAATATAGGCCATTTCTAATAAAAATAATAATAATTAAAAAAAAAAAAAGGCAGCATATACACGTGAAAATTGACGAATTAATTAGTCTTATCAATTTGAAGATAAACCACACTTTAACAAATCGACAAATCAGCAAATTACCTACTCTCTAACCCAATATATTTGTGAAATGAGTGGACCCATAAGTTTGGACTCACGACGCAAGTGGGTGTTGGGGCTTGTCAACTTGGCTGTTGTCGTTGTGCTTTGGGTATTGTCTTCATTCTTGGTTAATGATATATTTGAGAAAAATTTATACAGGAAACCATTTTTAATAACATATTTGAACACAGGTTCATTCATATTTTACTTATTGCCCTTCTTGATAAAGAACAAGTTTGACTACCATAGATTACAGGCAGATTTACTGGAGAGTTTGTCAGCTGTTCCCAGTACAGTTGATGAAGAAGAGCAGTACGGATCAAGTGATGAGTTTCGCATACAAACTAATGACAAGTTAATCTCACTAAGAGAAACAATCAAGTTGAGCGCACAGTTCTGTATCATATGGTATGCTGCAAACTTGACTACAAATGCATCCTTGAGTTATACTTCTGTCGGTTCTCAAACCATTTTATCTTCAACATCGTCATTTTTCACATTAATAATAGGTTATTTGGTGAGTATCGAAAGAATCAACAAAAAGAAAGTCATTGCTTTGATATTATCCTTCTTTGGGGTTGTATTAATCACAAAAACTGATTCAAACTCTTCAGATGATTCTGCAAATACCTTTCAGATTTTTTTCGGGAACTGTTTAGCTTTAGCTGGTGCATTATGTTACGGGATATATACCATTTTATTGAAATACAAGGTTAGAGATGAATCAAACATGAATATGAAAGTCTTTTTCGGATTTGTCGGGCTCTTTAACTTGATCTTAATATGGCCTTCTTTGGTTCTTTTCCATTATTTAGATATTGAAAGGTTTGAATGGCCTGATTCAGCATACATTTGGAAAGTTTTAATTATAAATGGTTCGTTAACATTCATATCAGATTTCTGTTGGGCTAAGGCAATGTTGTTGACGAGTCCGCTAACTGTGACTGTTGGTTTATCGTTCACTATTCCAATTGCAATGTTTGGTGATTTATTGTTTAAACAAGTACCAATGAGTTTCTTTTATGTTTTAGGAGCTGTTGTTGTGTGTGTTTCATTCTTCATTATCAATAACGATGAAGAAGCTGATACCATAAATGAATAATCTTATGCATGAAATAAAGTTGATAGAATAAATACGAAGTTGAATGATCTTACATGTAATTCACATCAAACACGTTATATTATTACTTATTATTAACTCCCCTTTTTTTATAGTACAGTATTTTACACTTTGAAGACATTCCTACGCTTAGTACTTCTCAATGGACTAAACTCATCTAAAACAGAATCTTGATTTCTAAATCTCTTTATAGGTGTAACAATTTCAAGATTTTCACTCTCATCAATATTCACTCCAGTCAAATTGGATAATTTCCGTTTCCTCTTATGTTCAATATTACTCAAATTTATACTCTTATTGATATTAAGGGTCATCTCTTTTATTTGTTTGATCTTCGTTGAATTTGGTTCTGCTGAAGTATCCATTTTCTTGAATGAATTGTTGAATATATCTTCATTTTCATTACCTTCTTCTTCATCAAAATCAAATAGCGACTTCTTGCTTACCGTCATCACTTTTGATAAACTGCTTCCCTTTCTTGGTGAGTATGCATGTGTGAGACTTTTATTTTTACTGGGAGAAACAATTTCCAGAATTCTTGTCCCCACATTTGATGTTGTTGGCGTGGAGGCTGCCATTATTTTGGATTTAATCATTGAGTTTATTGTGGGCGACATGAAAGATAGGTTACCTGATCTATTTGGTGATTTTGGTTTGCTGATTCTTTTCAAAAATGGAGATGTTGAGAAAGTTGTATTTCTATTATTTTTTGAGACCAAAAGTTTCGAGTGGTTTTGATTTGTCGTATTGTGCTTCAGCGGAGATGGTCTAGTAGAAGCAGGTACCATTGACTGTATTTGTTTTATGTTTTGAATAGTAGCTTTTGCAGAATCTAATTTAGCTTCCAAAACAGTCTTTTGAGATGCGAAACTTTGCTTCAAAATATCAATATCCATTTTTGATTGCGACAATTGTTTATTCAATTTCATAATCTGATCACTTGTGTTTTGAGGATTGATTTTGGAAGAGGGAACTTCTTTTTCTATAGCTATTGGTTTGGTGGTGGAGCTTGATTTCAATTCAGCATTCAACGATTTAATAGATTCTTGTTGGACCAATATCAGCTTGAACGTTCTCGATAATTTTAACAATGATTCCCTTTTGGCGTTTATTTCATCTAATTTGGCCACTTTCTCGCAGCTCTCGTGATATTCTATATACGCTTTCATCAAAGACATTTTGTAGTGATTTATGTGGACGATCTGTGTTGGAGAGTGCTAGGAACTTGAGCTTGAGTATGATTTGTTTTGATTTGTTTTATTGAGTTTGAACTCAATTTTGACCTAGAAAATTCAGTATTCACCTGTTTTGAGCGATTTCTTAGGGAATCTGAATCACTGGAATACAGGAATACAGCTTTTTGGGCGTTTATTATCACCAAATTCAACACGCCAGACAAAACAGTTGTCAGAACAGTATATAATTTTGTAAACATATTTTGAATGTGATCTGCGCACACTTATCGTTTTTATCTAAACACGGTTTTCAGTTCTTGCCAAATATTCCGCTGAGGAGAGAGATTCGATAGTTGAGACCCATTGAGATAATAACTGTGTGATGCTTTTGAGGTTGTGGTGTTTGCTTTTACCCTTGCTCGTTAGCTTGAGTTTGGCTTTGACAGCTGACCAGTTGAAAGAGCTCCAACTCCAGTCTCCGAATGGTATTATTGAAGTCACTGATGAGACGTTTGATTCGATATTGAATGGGCCTAAAGATTACTTCCTCGTTGCCGCTTTCACCGCCACCAACAAAGAGATTCCTTGTTCTGTTTGCAAGGCATTCGCTGTGCACTACAATCAAGTTGCCTATTCATATTTCCAAGACTACCGTGATTTGAAGAACCTTTTCTTCGTCAATATTGAGTTTATGAAGAATTCTGATCATTACAAGTACTTGGGAATGGAAAATGTTCCTCATATTTGGGTATATCCCCCTACCCAGGTTCCAGAAGCCAACGCTACAAGTGAACATTTCGTTTATGCTGTTCCTGAAAGTTCGAGTGCTTTACATTTTGCTCAGTTTTTAAGTCAAACCGCATCCGTCAGCATAGTTATCCATGAAGATGACTCCACGTATAAGTTTATAAGAACATTTGCTATCACTTTGGCATTGATCCTTTTAGTGAAAAAAAGAGGTCCAAGAGCCATCACAAATTTATCCAGAGGTTCCATATATACCGTTGTCTGTATATTCATGATTTTATTATTCACTGGTGGCTACAGTTTTACAATGATGAGAGGTGTACCATTTGTTGCCAAAAATGATAAGAATGAAATTATATATATATCCGGTGGTGTCAGTTATCAATTTGGTGTTGAGATTCTTCTCGTTGGTTTGAATTATCTTTCTTTGGCGGCTACAGTTATTGGGATGATCAACTTGCAGAATTTGAAAATTGACATAAAGTATAAGAATGCATTGACATTATTGGGAGTCGCTACTATATATATATTATACAGTTGTTTGACATCCATTTATTTGAGAAAAGATGGAGGATATCCATATTCCTTCTCTAGATTATTCTGAGGTTATTGAGTCATACTCAGAAAGACTATACACATACTCGCCATATCAGTATGTTACAGTTTAAGAAATTAATATCCAATTTAAACAATAAGAGTTTACATTTCGATGAATTTTTTTACTAATAATTGTAGTATTCTCCATCAATAGAGACTTCTTGTCGCGAAGACAATATCTAATATAGGAATATCACATGACCATTTAAGGTTATGGGCCCTGTATTTTATGTCATCACACATGTGACATCCTACGAAATAGTCCTTATATAATTTTTTTATTTTATTCTGATTGATAAGGCAAATCTATCATTTATAATTTCCAATTTCCATATTCTAAAATGAAGTTCTTGGATTTCACTTTGAAGAATTCAGGCCGAAAGTGGCTCACTTAACAAATACCAGATTTAATAATCATTTAACAAAACATCAGCATGCTCCGTTTGGTATACAATGTATTTTCAAACCAACATGATCCAGTTAAACCTAGATTCAAATTTCCACTAGATGAGTTGCCCAATGAGTTATTTCAACAGATTACTTATCACCTTCTGAGAAATGATATAATTGACTTGGCAACAACAAACATGAAAATCAATCAATGATTGGGTTACAGAATTACTTTATAAATGTATTCATATCATATTATTACCAGATTTCACTAGAGGGAGAATGCATCAGCATAGAGATCATATCAAGAAGGTCCTGCGTTGCCCATCAGAAGAAGATATTATACTGATGAAGATTTGAACTCTCGTGCCATCGATTATAGTCTACGTTATTATTTCAAGTACCGAGCATCATCAGATTTTTACCCACTAACTAAAAGTTATCAATCACGGAAAAATGTAAAGATTGTACATAAGAAACTGGATATTCAAAAATTGATAACCGTTTTAATATTGAATAAGAAAAAAGCAAGGAAGGTAATATCATTTTCAATTGAACAATTTAGATGTTTATCAAGTTTTGAACAATTTTTCAAACGAAAAGTAAAATTTGGAAATATTTTCCATAATGTTGAAGTTATTGATATTTTATCTAATTCAACACTATATCCAAATCTCTCAAACTGCATACATATAGCTATCCCACTTCACTTGATAAATGATACGATAAGTTTGGTACTAAGCTCCAAAAAAAATTTAAAATCATTCATGATTAATTCAAAACCAATTTTATTGTTTGACGAAAAGAAAATAGCTCTGTATACTAATATTATCTGGTCATATAACACATTATACCCTGGGAGATTCTCAGGAGCACCACACGTCTGCCTGTATCGGGGCGATCTATCTGAACATGAAAGAAATCCTGTTTCAAAGGATAGATTTTGTGAATCTGGTATGTCGGAAATTCTGTTCTTTCATCTTAAACGGGGTCGATTTGAAGCCGAACAACACTTTGCTAACTTTGAAATAAGTCGCGGGATAATTCAAGAGAATTATGATAGTCCTTGGGGCTATATGACTCAGATCAATGAAGTGATATCAGGAGCTAGGAAACTATGCTTATTTTTTGATATAATCACTGGAGGAAATTCAAATACTGAAAGTTTTGATGAATATTGTTCATTTCTTTGTCTGAAATATATAGAGGGAAAGAGAGCTATAGTTGGGGATAAAGAGTATACCAAACAAATCCAATCTCTAATCAGGTTTGCGTCCGAATTATGCAATAAGAACTCGTCCCTACAAATCTCAGCTACAGATACAGAACCAGACAATGCAGATACAGAACCAGACAATGCAGAGTACAAAGGAAGTTATAATTTCAAAGAATTTATGAATTTTCCTTATAAAATTCACTGCACCTGAAAATACTTTATTTGAAATAAAACAACTAAACTTATATAATTTCAAGCCAGCTATTGTCTGTCCTATTGTTGATCGTAGGCGTGCTTTTGATCGAACCATGATGTGTGGATACGTTTCTGAGTTTATCTCTAAGAGTGATACTGAAAAATTACTTAAATCTGGTCACATTAACCACTTAATAGAGAGCTGTGAATCGGTATGTATAAGGCCTGGATCGGTTGAGAAACTTAGTTGTAGTTACAATCAAGCCACTGCGGGAACTGGGGATTACTGATTTCATGACGTATACCTGTACATTAAGGTCACCATTTCTAGGGGTTTCCAGACATGAATATGGTTTATCTGTGGCAGATAAATTTTTCCATATTGGTAAAACCAGAGAAGAGATTGAAAAAGTACCGGATAAGAATACTTGTCGCTGTTTCCATAGCGAGTGTATAATCAGTTTGTACTACTAGCCCCGTGCTCACTGACAATTTCAGAAGGGTTTCAGGAGCCATCAGCTGAGAGGTATATATATTTAGTTAGTTAGTAGCTCAAATGAGCAGAATTTAAATAAACAATTAAGATGGCAGAAGGATATTGCCGTATTCGGAAGTCTGCACCTTTGTTGCAACTTTGGATCAAGCAAGATTACGAGTTTATTTATAAGACTCCAATTTGCTGTTTTCCTAGAATCATTTATTATATATATTCAACAAGTCGAGTTTATTCCATTTATTCGTGTTAATGAATTCAATATCAAGTGTCACAACTCAGAGGATGCAATTCGGGATGTTGGACTGCCAACTGGAGATCCACAGTGGGACAGTTTGAGTCAAAATTCGATTAGCCGCCGCTGATTAAAATGCTTGAAAGTTAGCACTCAACTGAGGAGGAAATGTTTCATAATATGGTCCACTTTAACTTTACGTTAAAGTTCACTAGCTGATTTACAACTTACAAGTTAATTGAATCTTTTTTCAACGAAGACAAATACAGTTTCCAGTTGTTGATTTTGATATTTCAATTCTCTGTTAAAAGCTGGTTATTTTAAGATTTCAGTTGATGCTTTCCAATTGCTGATCTCGTCTACCCAGTCAAAAAAAAAAGTACAAGGGAGAGATCAAAATTCAAACCATTAACAGAAAAACATATATACGCACTACTTAATCCTTAATCATCAAATTCATATAAAATTTACCATCCTGTAATACTTCAAACATACAATATCAACTCACATCTGAAGTATTCAATTACCTCGAGAAATGGATTATTATAGTAACAATTTCAAGAGTAATTATATAAATGGGAATCGTCAAAAGACATCTCAAGGAAAAAAATACGATGATAACTTCAATGACTACAACAACTTTTCCAGTATCTTCAAAGAAATTCCAACAGAAAATCAATTACTCATATATCAGAATATTCCAAACTTGATTGATTTTTATCACAAAGTTCCCTCAAATGAATTGGTGAAGTCAATAATTTTCAAAAGGATCAAAATCACTAAAATCTCTAATAAATCATTCAGGGTGAAATTTCAATATCCTCAAACAGATTCCATTAAATTCAACCCTTCAATTCATTCGTCATATATAAGAGAGCTTGAAATTGACGGATCATGTCAGGCTGCACATATTGAATCAAATTTGAAGAGAATCATAAAATATATCTATCAAAATGATCCTGATGTTCGATTGAACAAATTGATATTCGATGGAGTGGTTTATTCATCTACAATGGATCAATTATTTGATATAAACTTTTTGTTCAGCTTGTGTGAATTGGAGGTGAAAAATCACTTACTTATGCAGATTCCTGTGTTATCAAATCTACAAAATTTAGGATATATTGACTTGTCAAACAACAATATAATTAGTATTGGAAATTTGGACCACCTTATTAATTTGAAGACTCTAAACTTGTCATTCAACAAAATAAGTCAGATAAATGGGTTAGATAACTTGGTCTCACTTGAAATTTTGAATTTATCTTCCAATCAGATTGCCGAGATCAGTAACTTATCTGGTTTAACCAATTTGAGAGATTTGAATCTATCAAACAATAAGATTATAGAGATTAAAAATCTTGTTAATTTGTTCAATTTACAACTGTTGGATTTATCATCGAATCCTATAACAGAATTAAGAAATTTAAACCAATTAACTTATCTAGCATACTTGGACTTATCGAACTTACAAATAAAAAGAATAAGATCGTTTGATAATTTGATCAACTTGCAAATCTTAAACTTACTGAAAAATAGAATCAAGCATATAACAGGATTGACCACTTTGCATAATTTGAAACAATTGAACTTGTCAAAAAATTACATTACAAGAATCAGCGGTTTGACCTATCTTTACGGTTTAGATAGGTTGGATTTATCATTCAATCAAGTCAGAAGAATATCGGGACTTAGATCAACTCAGAATTTATCAGTTCTTAACTTGAAGAATAACAAAATCCGTAGAATAGAAGGATTGGAAAGTTTACAGAGATTAGAATTTTTAGATTTATCAAATATCAATAATGACAACACTTTTAAGGTTGAATACTCCAACTTGAACTATTTTCAAAGGAAGAGATTCAGAGATAATCAATTGATAAACATCAACACCATAAATTTCAGTGATGAGAAATTGAAAAAAATTACCTATTTATATGAATTATTCAGATATGATAAAAACTATGTTAAAATGTTAAGTCAGTCTGAAGTCACAAATTTCAGAAAAATGCTCACTTTGCTCCATTTCAATCAATTGATAATAAATGGGAACAACATTTCCGAAATTAGGGGATTGGAGAATTTACATAATTTAAGAGAGTTGAACTTATCATTTAACATGGTCAACCAATTGAAAAACTTGTCGCATTTATCAAACTTGAATACTTTGAATTTAATGGGAAACCAAATCACCACTGTTTCTGAGGAGTTACATCTACCACGTCTTGAACATATCAATTTGTCGTATCAAAACAATTTTGAGTTCCCAATCACAGATGCTATGAACAACACAGCCGTTTTGAATTATAATAAGTTGAATTTTGAAATGACTTCAAATTTTTTCATTTGTTTCAATGGCTTGATCAATTTAAAAGAGATCAATTTGATTGGAAACAAAATCAATGTTGCTGACTTGCAGGTGATCAACAAAAATGTTAGAATAGTTTTGTGAGTTGAGGTAGCAATGATCTTGAAAGTATGTTTAATAGTTTCTCATTTACTGCTTCAACCGGTTAATATAGAAAAAGCATCAATGCATTGTAGTGCCCCGAAGTCAAGACTCGCTAATAGCTAGCTATGACAAAAAATAAGCTTAAAGTGTATACGGATATCACAGGTGCGATGAGGGTCTGTTTATGAAAGAGTTAAAAGTGAGAGTAGTAATCGGATCCCACTATAAGAGGGATGAGCTTGCCATCTCATTTTGAGTGCAGAACGAGAAGCTAGAGCAAAATGAAACAACGCCAATGGCACACAATCAGTGCTCACAGTCTACTTCTACAAAATCTTTCTTTTCATCTGGCCGTAAAGCAGTTACTTGTTACTTGAACACAATTGGCAATTATTCCATATGCCATTTATTACAGACCAACCGATTCGCCTCATATTGACTCAATCCGTGCATTACAGTGGCTACAATTTTTTTTGAAGCTGGTGGATTTTTTTTTATAAGAAATCACATATCCCATTTAGATTCCAATTAAGTTCTCACAGCTTCATAACAGACAATCCCAAGTCAAGAATACACTTTCAGACATGTGTGGTTCCATTCATAGTACTTCAGCTCATGAGGAGTTGCCAAAAAATTTGAAGCCCATCAACTATGACTTGACAATTAAAGACATCAATCTCACCAAATATACATTTAACGGTTCAGTGACCGTCAAGCTATTGATAAACGAAGACGCAGATGACTTATCTTTGAACTACAGAGACTTGACTATTAACGAAGCTGGTTATAGCGTCAACTTGGTCACACCAACTGGATCAAAAATCATCAGTGTTGCTGAAACCGTTCACAACAAAGAAAACGAGTCCTTTAAATTGGTATTTGATCAAACAGTAAAACAACAAGACGATGCCCATTTATTGGTCACTGTTACGTACAGTGGCTTGATCCAAACAAATATGGCTGGTTTTTACAGATCAAGATACAACTTAGATGGTGAGGAATCCATCATGTTATCTACCCAATTTGAGGCAACCGATGCTAGAAGAGCGTTCCCTTGTCTTGATGAACCTAATCTTAAAGCTACATTTACACTTCAATTACAGGTACCAGAATTTTGGACTGCTTTGTCCAATATGCCTATCAAATCTTCTCTGATTGAAAAAAAGACCCAAATCGTTCACTTTGAAACAACTCCAATAATGTCAACTTACTTATTAGCTTGGGCATGTGGTGATTTTGAATATATTGAATCCTTCACCGAGAAAAAATACCAAAATGATAAACCATTACCTGTCAGGATCTACACAACCAAATCATTGATCTCACAAGGTGAATTTGCATTACAGTTTGCTACAAAAGTGGTCGATTATTTTTCCAATATCTTTCAAATCGATTATGCTTTACCCAAATTAGATTTGATTGCAGTTCATGAGTTCTCTCATGGTGCAATGGAAAACTGGGGATTGATCACATACAGATCAACTGCCTTATTGTTCGATGAAAAGACTTCAGATCCATCTTATAAACAAAAAGTGGCTTATGTTGTTGCCCATGAGCTTGCTCATCAATGGTATGTAATATTTTATTTATGTTCTCTTATATTCACATATATTAACCCATTTTAGGTTTGGAAACTTGGTTACAATGGATTGGTGGAATGAATTATGGCTAAATGAAGGTTTCGCAACATGGGTTGGTTTTACAGCTGTTGATCATATCTATCCGGAATGGGACTTATTTGCTGGTTTTGTTTCGGAATCGTTACAAAATGCTTTGAATTTGGATGGTTCAAGAGGCTCTCATCCAATAGAAGTCCCAGTTTATAATGCCTTGGATATTGATCAGGTGTTCGATGCTATCTCATATTTGAAAGGTGCCTCTACAATCTTGATGTTATCCAGTTCGATTGGTCAAGATGTTTTCTTAAGTGGGGTTGCAAACTATTTGAATAAGCATAAGTTCAGTAATGCAAAAACCAAAGATTTATGGGATTCAATCAGTGAAGTTTCCAACATGGACATAGGTAAGATAATGAATTCCTGGATTACCAGAATTGGTTTCCCAGTTTTAAAAGTTGCAAATGATTCCGATGGTAAAGTCGTTATTTCTCAACACAGATTTTTGAATAGTGGTGATGTTGAGCCAGAAGAAGATGAAACTATTTGGTGGATACCTTTAAATGTGTCTTTGGGTAAAGATGAACAAGATGTATTGGAAATATGTCCTTCAAACTCATTTCAAACCAAACAAATAATTGTTGGTGATTTCGCTGAGAATCAGTTTTTCAAATTAAACAAAGACACAAGGGGTGTATATCGTGTTAGTTATAGTACCTCAATTATGAGGAATATCATTTCAAATGTGGACAAATTGTCTCCTAAAGATAAAGTTGGTCTTATTGCTGATACTGCTTCCACTTCTATATCAGGTGATGGTAAAACATCAACCTTGTTAGAGTTAATCAAGTCTTTGAAAGAAAATAACGATAATTATGTCGTTTGGCTTGAATTAGGTAAAAGATTATCGCAAGTGATGTCTACGTGGTTCGAACAACCTTTGGAAGTTCAAAATAAGTTGAAAGATTTTGCCAAAGAAGTATATAGAAAAAAAGCACTCGAAATGATTGCTACTATGGATCAAATATCTACGGAAGATTACTTGGCAGGTAAATTGAGAGCAAATATCTTGACAAATGCTGGTCTTTATGGTATTTCAGAAGTTGTTGAATTAGCTGACCAGATGTTTAAAGACTGGAATAGAACCTCTTATATATATCCTTCGTTAAGGCTGTTTGTGTTCTCCACAATCTCTGCGTCTCCTGATTTGATCAACGAAACTTCATATTCTCAGATATTAGATGAAGTGTTGAAACCAAAGTCATTGGATGGGAGAGAGGTTGCATTAGCAGCATTGGGTCACATCGATAACGATGTGTTGGCAACAAGACTCATACAAGCATTAATCAATCCTTTCGTTGTCTCTACCATGGATGCGCATTTCTTGGGCCAGTCATTGGCAAATAATCCAAAGACAAGAAATGAACTATTAGAATATTTCAAATCCAATTATGATGATTTCTTCAAATTGATGTCTAGTAATATGATTGTTTTGGATAGATTCATCAAGACTACTTTTGGTGTTTTTGCCAGTACTGAGAAACATGATGAGATCAAGGATTTTTTCAAAGATAAGAACGTTCATGGGTTTGACAGATCTTTAGAGCAGGTGTTGGATAATATCAAAACTAACACTAACTGGGTCCAAAGGGATGCAAAGGATGTCAAAACTTGGTTGTCTCAGAACCAATAACTCAGGAATATAGCGATAATTTTCAGTGTTAATCAACGATAGAATTCAACGTATTCGTAACTATTTTTCGTAATTTTCCACTTTTGAGTCTTGATACTTATATATGGTGTCCGGATGTTGTGTTTGTTATCATTTTTCTATTTTGAGCGCTATCTAAACAAACCGATTTTATTTATTTGATCTAAATCTAAATATTTCTTCATCTTTCCATCCTTATCACCAAATAGCAGAGCAGACGCTATGATATCGCCCAAGCGTACAAGCAGGGCATCTAGGCCAACTACACCTTCATCAAATATGCTCTCACGGTCCAAGAACCCTTCTTTGAATAGTATTTCTCGTCCTAAGACGCCTTCATTGAAAAAACTTGATGATAATGGTCAGGAAGTAGATACAAATGCTGGTAACATCAAGGTGGTGGTGAGAATAAGACCATTTGTTCCACGTGAAGAAGATTTAGGGCTTTCCAATTTGATTGAGATGGATGATAACGTTACTAAGATCTTCAAGAATAAGAATAAGGAAGACAAAGAGGCCAAGAGCTATCAGTTCGACCAGTCTATATGGTCTTTCAATGCGCAAGATCCTAGTTTTATAAATCAAGAACAGTTTTATGGACTAATTGGTAAAGAGTTCTTGAAACATACGTTTGACGGGTATAACACATGTCTTTTAACTTATGGTCAAACAGGATCAGGGAAAACATATACTATGATGGGAGATGAAGCAAATCCAGGTATCACACCCTTGATATGTCAGGATTTCTTCAAAATTAAAGACAAGTTACTGGATGAAAAAATCAACTGTGGGATAAAGATATCGTTCTATGAAATTTATAATGAACAAGTGAGAGATTTATTGGTTGATAACGATCAGACTGGATACTTGAAAATCAGAGAATCGCCGGCTATAGGGCCCTACGTTGAGCATTTGAGTGAATTCAACGTGACGTCATATAAAGAGATTTTGAATTATTTGAGAAATGGGAATATGAATAGGTCAACAGCATCCACTAAGATGAATGATCAATCCAGTCGAAGTCACGCTATCCTTACAATCACATTAAAACAGACAAAGCACAATTTATCAACTAAGAAGATTGAGCAGGAAACGATCTCTAGCATGAAGTTGGTTGATTTAGCTGGTTCTGAAAGAAATAAATCAACAGAAGCGAAAGCTGATAGAATGAAAGAAGGTACCAACATCAATAAGTCGCTTACCACGTTAGGAAGATGTATTTCGATCCTTTCATCAAATAATCAAATTAATATAGCAAGATCTCCCAAAAAACAGATGATTGTTCCCTATAGAGATTCGTCATTAACTTGGTTACTTAAAGAATCTTTGAGTGGGAATTCCAAAACTATAATGATTGCATGTATTTCGCCAACAGATTATGAAGAAACTTTAAGTACTTTGAGGTATGCTAATGAAGTTAAAAAGATCAAAACTGTTGCCAAAATCAATCAGAATAAACAGAATTTACAAGAAATTGAAAACTTACAGAATGAAATAAGTAAATTGAAATATGAGATATTGAATAAACAAGTTGAAAAAGAAGAAGAAGTTGAGTTGAATAATAAATTGAAGAACTTGAACAAGTTGATCCAATTTTTAGAGGACCAGTACAGTCAAGAAGCATTTATGAAGAGAATGATTGAAAAAGAGTATGAACATTATTACGAAGAGTATTATAAATTGAACAATCACTACAATGGGCTTGTTAGTATAATAATCAATGAGGAAAAGGAATTGAACGAGGATAAAAGTTTGGTGGCTAAAATTGATGAGTTGCAAAAAGATAGTTTTAGATTGAAAGAGAATATCACTTTAGACTTGGAGAAATTTGATCCTGAACTAGTCTTGGTTTAAAAATTATATCGATACTTACGTGAATGAATGACTGAATGACCACTTTGGAAACTTGTATTTTATTATATATAGATTTGAAAATGACGGTGCTATGGGATTCAATGTTTTCACCACATATCTGACATATAAAGTCACCAATAAATACAAATTTTCCATGCTAGTTTGCTCAAGAGAAGTAGCGACCAAAAGAGACCCACTTCTCAAACTATATGAATTGCAATTTGTTTAACCGCTCTTGAATAAGAGGAAAGCTAAAGGACCAATGTAAAAATAAGTGAAGTAGCCCATTTCGTGAGTAACATGAGAACCAAACGATTTCCCAACAATACAATGCCATGTATGACCATACAATGAATCCATTTCAGTTTTCAAATAAGTAGCAATTTCTTTCTCTAATTTGAAATTTTTAGTGGCATAATCAGCTAATTCATAAACTTTCAATTGTATTTCTTCAGGTATATCAGCAGCCTTTAACAAAGCTATAAAGAGGTTAGTCAGTTGAAATTTTTACAGCAAAATTTTGCACTAAATAAGTGACATACGAGCAGATTCTGTTATAGTTGGCATGTTGTTCATTGGTGCGTGTTGTGACGTTTCCACCTTGTTTGTTTATGAAGATTTATCAATATTATGATTACTTTATTTGAAATGTTTTTGCGTGCGACAATCAATATTTTTCTACAAAAAAATTGATCAAGATTTTGATTTTGATGGAGACTGCTTGTTTCTGGCGTTGTTTTTAGTGAGATATTCAATTTCAATAACAGTTAGTAATGTGTGCCGATTGACGTGACGAATCTATCGATATTGCTGGTGATGATGTTTTTTTCAGTTCTTAAATACGTTCTTTAGCGAATTGTTCTGATTGAATGAATTGACGCTGACTAGTTGACACAGCTGAAAAGGTCTGATTGAGTCGAATTGTGTGGTTTCCCTGTCAGAGGCCATATTTGATCAGATACGATATTATTGGCAAACGTCTTGAACGGTCATAGAATATGGTTATTATGGGCTATAGAATTCCCTAAAATTTCCAGTTACAAATTAGGAAACTATAAATTATTTGTTGATGCACTAAATAGTCTCTATAATCTCCTTTAGCGTCCACTATATGATGGAGAACATTTTTTCCGTTTTTAAATTAGCAGTTGCAAAAGATTAAAAATGAGTGCTGGGAAACATATCCTCTATAGATTCCCACCAGAAATTATTTCAATCATATTCTACTATCTCAAAATATCAGAAGTAAATCATTTTCTACATGAGGAAGATACACATAATGTTGCTTTAGATAGGATTTATAATTCAATTATTTTTGTCAAAAATAAGAATGGCCCATATACTGATCCATACTTTAATCCAATAACATTTGATGATCTCCCTCAATTTATGGTTGAAAATCTTCACGAAGTACTTAGGGAATTAGTTTTCTGTTGTGATGATACTAACACACTAAAATCTTTCATCCGATTAGTTGAATCTGAAAATCTTTATATGAAGAAAAAGTTAAATATGCCCAGTATGAAGATTTATCTACGTTTGAATCTAGAAAATTTCTATAATTTTGATCCTAAGATGCTTGCTGAATCGATGAAGTTCAAAAACATTATCAAATTATCCTTGAGAAACAACAGTCAGAACAGTTTAGGATCACTACTCGTAACTCCACCCAATATCAAAACTTTGTCGATGGTCTCTGTTAAGGATGATTTTATCCCCAATGATTTCAAAGTTAATCCCCATTTGAATCAAATATAACTTTCGAGATGCAACTTGTCGCAATTATTATTGAATAAATTGAGATCTGGGTTTAGTGGGTTGAAGATACTAAACATAACAGCATGTATCTCAACTATAGAGAATTTCCAACTTTTTTCAAACTTACCAAATTTGAATGTGCTTAAATTGAAAAATTGCTAGATAGATGATCTCGTACATTTTGGTGTTGATTCTCCTTCAAGTATAGAGACAATAGATATGAGTGATACTAGATTTTCCAGTATTTCCAGGACATACTTTGACTTTTCAAGTTTCACAAAATTAAAGAAATTAAATTTATCTAATATTCAACTAAATCTATCTTTGGGAGCTAAAGGACCATTGTTTTTACGGTGGTTGAATATATCAAATAATTTCTTAACGCTGCTCACGCTGGTTGAATTAGCTAATGGATTGGAATGCTTAATGATGGATCATAACCAGTTGACTAACTTCTGGCACTACAAACTTCCATAGGAATAAGTGATTCTCGATTTAGGATATAATATCTTGAATGGAACATTAGATTTGTCGTATTTATGGGAGTTACAACTAATTATAATAAAGGGCAATCCTGAGTATGACCAAAGATTTATAATCTTTTGCCCATATCTGGTTAGAAAGGCTAATAATATTGAAGATCCAGACTCTGTGAGACTCAATGTTACAAAATCAGAGATTGTTCCCAAATTTGAGAATGATTTCTCGATAGCATATAAGAATAATAAATATTTGTACTAAGCAAAACTTGTAAACTTGGTTTTTTGAAGAAAAAGATTTATATTGACCCCCTTTTTATATGTTCTGATAGCCAGCAAGTTTATCTTGAAATATCTGTCTTGTAAGTTGTACAATATATATATAGCTGGTGAGATATATCAGCAATTTACCTATATATTCTCTTTATATTCGAGGCTCGAGCGCATGGTGCGCACTGCGCAACTTTAATCAGAATATCATAGATGTTGAAATCGAGGTGTCCGGGTGTCCGTGCTGATCGATCTATTCTTTATAGAAACACGATGAATTAAAATACACTTTTTCCGTGTCTTTACGACCACTTTTTATAGTGTGTTTTTTTCGTTTTTTCCGATTAGCAAAAACCTCAGATTTTTCTCTCACTAAGGCTTAAGTTATGCATATATTAGGAACTTTTCTGCGTCGAATGGTCTACTCAGTTAAGCTCAATGATATCGTTTATTATTGTCTATAATTCAGAGAAGTTTTCCAGTATTGCTCTTCTTTATAGTGGCAGCAGCTTTTTTGTTTTTGGCAAATGTGGTGAAAACCAGAGATGAGGTAGTGCTCGTTACCGTTTTTTCGCGAAGCGAACCTCCGAAGGAGAATAGCCAGGCTTTGTGTCTTTCACGCAGTGAAACTCCGAAGGAGAGTAGTACAAAATGTGTTTTTCACGAAGTGAAGCTCCAAAGGAGTGTAGTTTAATCTGTCTTTTTCATGAAGAAAACAGTCTAAAATGTGACTTACTGATTGAGTAGTGCGATGACTAAAAAGTCCAACAATATTGGTATACTTCTATGTGCTTTTGCCTACATCCTTCTGATTTCAACCAGAATTGAGCATATAATCAATCCACTCGGACACCCTTTCAATTATACCTTTTCTGATCCCACATTTATAGCTAAAAACACAGAACTGATGATTTGGTAAAGTCTGCCATCATGTGGCCACAAAAGTTTGGCTTTTTTTCTATTCGAACACTATGTGGCCAGGTCGTAATTCCAGTTAAAATTCGTGTTGTAAATTCGTCCGCAGTTCGAATCCTGAGTGTGAGGTATTTAATTGATTGCAATTTCAGGTATTTTACAATATGGATATGATAAGATTACTCCTAGTTTAATGTAACTGAAGTATATTTTCTTTCATTGGTTCTCCATTGTTTTATCAATTACCATTGAAATGTGAAGAAATGTGAAATTAAAAAGTATAAAAGTTGATTAGATTTAATTTTTTTTTAGCTTTTTGCAGATGGGCTCATAACCAGCATTGAGAATGTTAAGTTTGCAACCAAAATGAAGACTGAGAATTCACTTGAAAGATATTACCACAAATATAGAATCACTCAACATATCTGGAATGTCGGTTACAACGTGCTCATTGGCTCAGCCTGTCCAAGTGATTAGTGTTGCTTTGCATACATATTACTAATAATTATTCTTCATCAATTAGGCTGGGGAGCGAAGCGAGCCCTATCGATATACTGACCCCCTCGCGGAGCGACCCTCCGAAGGAGCATGGTAGGCCTATACAATTTAATACCATTTAGCAGGTTGATTCAATGACTATATAAAACAAGGCTGCTGAGCGAAGCGAAGCATTAGCACTTGTTATATGTAATTTTACTGAAGCAGTTGCACAATATCATTGCTCAGAAATGTTTTTTTTCTGGTTAATGATATATTAAATATTACTGAAATTGAATTTTATATAAATTATTTAATATTTTAATTATAGTGAACGCGGCGACCGCGCGCGTCGACGTCGTTACAGCTTGAACGTTATATAAACTACTTCTAGTTCAAATATATTCAACAGATAGGCCATATTAATGATGCATCCTCTTTTAATATCTTGACTCATCGATTGTTCACAGCTTTAAATAATTGCAGCCACGTATAATTTTGGCTGGGTAAGTAACGGTCACCAGTAAATTGTTTCACTGTAAATACCAAACCCGAGTTTTACTTAAAATAGCCAAACTCTTGCACACCTCCATCAAGAAAAGTCCTCAATTCAACAGATTCATAATTGATGGCCGATCCAACGAACCATTTCCACTTGGCTCACCTACATTTCATCAGCTACACTGAGACACCTGCTGATGTCCCCTTCCACACCCATAATAACACTACACACTATTTCCTTCACACGCCAGATTCAGAATCAGAGTCAACTCCAATATCAAATGCTTCACCTCAATTGAAAGCTATTTTCACACAAGCTGTCAAAGCGTTTATTATAAGGAAACTATCACAATATGGCTTGGTGTACCCGTTTGCAGATCATGCCATCTCCACCTCATCTAACCAAATATTATTGTTAGATGTGATACTTCGTTACAATGATTTGTACTTGATCATAAATACCAGAGATATGAATTTGTTAAACTTGGATATCTTCACTAGCGATCTATCGAGTACTGAATACAATTTGTACATGGTACCCTTTGGGGTTAGATGCCAATTGCCATCCAAAATTGTATACTCCAACAATTTGAGTCAATCTTACTCAGGTTTCTTTAATAACCTTCACATAAAGTCATCAGGCCCATATATCAAAATCATTTTAGATAGCTTGGAATTTTACTGGCCAATCAATCTCGTATACATTCAGTTTACGTCTGTGAATACAGGAAACTCATTCAATGTCATAAATTCATTTATTGATTTCAATTTCAATCTTAGTACTCCGACTCCTAAAAATTTCACTCCTGACAAGTTCACTGCAATAAATTTGAACAAGAATGATCTATTTGGTGAATTTTTGGATCTTAATGATTTGAATACTGATTTGAGTAATGATTTGATTGATTCTATCAATACTAATGACATAAATGAAAACCTAAATGAAAATGAGAACGGCAACGAACTTGAAAATAACGAAACTACACATGAAAATGGGAATAATGGTATAAGTCATACCATCAATGATATCGGCTCTAATGAATTATCGATAGGCAGTCATAACTCAACCGGCGAGTTCCCTGAAAGTGTAAACACTGAAAAGGAAAATTTACATATTCCTCAATTTGAAATGTTATACCACGATCCAGGTGCCCCAGCACCATTACAAAACTCTTATTCCCCGTTGAATTTCAATCCAATAATAAAAACAAGCTTGGATAATAAATATATAGTGGGAGGGAAGTTTTTCATTGAGAGTGAAAATGACACTGATGTAAATGAAGATAAGAAACCAGAATCAAGAGATAAGAATGAAGATAGTTTTTATGATAAATCTGAAATTGTTGATACTCAGGAAAATAATCTCATGTTGAACATGAATCCAAATACTACTTTTTCCAACACTTACCCCGCATCCAATTCAAATTCAAATGCAAATACAAATACTAATACAAATACTAATACAAATACTAATGCTAATACTAATGCAAATACAAATACTAGTGCAATTAATTCAAATACGAATTCAAATTCCGTATATGATAAGAAAATCGATTTGAATTCATACAATGGTTACGATGAAGATAGTGATGATGAAATTGATAGTGGAACAATGGATGAAAGTGAGACTGGAGACGAGAGTGATATAGACGCAGATAATGGATTTGAAATAGGGCTAAGAGATGATTCCATACTTGATGATTTAGGTAATGAAAACTCCGTGATTTTTGAGAAATTCAAGTTGTTGAATAATCAAAAATTAGAATCTGCGAGCCAGACTAAAGATGTTAATTTTAATGATTTGAAATTCTTAAATATCAGCTACTTTAATGATTATCTAATGCATATTACTGATGATTCACAAGATACTGAAGGGTATGAACTTGATGCAATGGATAACATGGATGAAGAAATGAACCAGAATGAGGATTTCAACCAGATAAAGAGAATCACTGAACATATCTTCAATATCTTTCCCTACATCAAACAGGCTAGATTAAAAGAGTTGATTGATCCAATTGATCTACCCCAAGAATGGAATTTTTTACAGAATAGCACCAGTATATCAACAAAATCAATAAAGAGAATTAATGTGGAAGAAGAAATACAGAAAAAGCAACAGATACAAATAAGGGTAAAGAAAAATACTTCAGTGTTGAAAGTGAATTTAATTTCAATAGTGTTTTGGAAATACTTGAATTTTGAAGCTTTAAAGCCCAAGAAATTTGACTTGCTACTATTATCAAACTTCAACTCTTCGGATTTAACGAATTTCATCATGACTTCATTTGAAGAGTATAATTTAGGTACAATTAAGAGATTTTTGAAAGGAAATCTTATTTTGAATGACTATAACGATAAGTTATTACTAATTGGTGAAAAATTAGCAAAATTAAATTATAACGCCAATTTATTGATCCTCATCGTTGATTCAGGTTGCAACTACGTTAATTTTTGTAAAAACGTACTCAAGTTCCATTCAAGATTCCCATCATTAAAAATCAAGTTTAAATTGATTGATAAAGATTTTTTTTATGCAAATGGCCACTTGAAAATCTTATCAAACTTCAAAATCACTTTTTTCTTACTTGGTTTATACAATTTAGTTTCATCAGAAATGGTATCAGAACTAATACTGCCCTCACAAACCATAAATTTCCAAGCACCAAGAAGTTTCAAATCAAGATTGATTCACATATCTTTCAAACAGACATCCGACTGGTTTGTGTTTTCGTTTATTGATGATAAATTACACAAGAGATTTAAATTTTGGTACTTACCACTGACAAATATAGATAGAATATTTATGGAAATGAAGACTCTACTTCAACAATTCTGGACTATAAGTTCCATTTTGGTAGTAACAAACTGGGAGATTCAAGACTTATCTGATTTCCTTAAACATCTAAACAATTGGAAGATAATAGTTATACATTTATCATCAATTATATCATCATACAATATCACAACAACTGATGATTTAAGCATTGGTGATTTCAAATATCTAGTGAGAGATAAAGTTGCATATTTGATAAATAAGAAAATCTTGCGATTGGAGATGGTTTATTCATCTGTTGATACAGATATGATGGACACTATTATTGATGATTTCCATAGATTGATAAATTATAATTTTTTGAACGGGGAATTGGTATGGATTCCTTATCATGTTGCTAATGTTGATAAGATAGTGAAACATTTGTGTACATTTAATGTGACTGATTGATGAATAAAGGACAACGACTTGAAGATATTCTACATTTGTAAACTGGCTATAACATAGTATTCTATCATTCAACTTGACAAATTGAAAACCACATTTATAAAATCCTCAAATTTAAGAAGTTTATAAGTGTTTATGATTTCAGGTATATCGTGTTTGGAAACATTAAACTTATAATCATTATTTGAACAATGTAATTTCAAAACATCTTCAAAATATTTTTGTCTTTCTAAATCACTTCGCTTAGCAGCAATTCTCAAACTTTCAATATTACGTTCACCAACATTAAACCCATTTTCATTGAAGTTCAAATTGATCAAGAATATGATAAGGAAATTGATTTTTTGGAAATTTTGATGGAATTCTTCTATAGAGCTTGTAGTTTCATGATACGGTACCAAGTTCCCATCTTTAAGCAAATTTATAGCGACTTTAGCTTCAGCCAAGATAAAATCATCCAGTAATTCCAAGTCAATAGTTAAACTAAGATCATTTATTGAACATTCTGCCAATTTCAACAAGAAAGATATTTTATCCCAAGAGAAATAATTGTTTAAATTGAAAAACATTTTAAACTCTCCGAATGGGATTATCAACAATTTCTCAGAAAGTTTTAAGAAAAAAGTATCTATATTCAACTGTCTGAATTTACCATTAGTAGTTAATAAGTACACCAATTCAATCATTTTTATTCTAGAAGAAATTGTATCCACACCCAAATACTCAACTTCATCGTCCATGTCAGCTAGATGGAATTTCTTGATTATCTTTAAATCATTAGGGTATATAGGTTCCATACGAAATTGTCCTTCCACCATGAATATTCTATTCATTGAATCTTCAAACCACGAATTAAGATCACCCAATTGTGTGAGCATCTCATAGATCAACGTTTCTTTCAATAATTGCTGATACAATGCATTTTTGGAATCGCTTTCTAGATATGGTTCAAAATTCATGATCATTATATCTAGAATAAGATTTATTGTAGGTTTATAAGTCTTCCATGAATTATTTTTGATATTATCCTTTGATGAACCGCAACTGAACCCCCATTCGAATAATTTCCATGAATAGTTCTTCAATTTATCTTTCAATAATGGGAATTTCTTGAATATTTTTTCATTATCATTTTTCAAGTGTTCAAAATTCTCATCTTGAATTTTTTTATTATTTTGATAAATTGAATCAAAGTTCTTCTGTGGAGAAGGGGTTAGTGTATTATTTTCAAATTTCTCAACTTCATATCTGATTTTCTTTGTTGAAGTTATATATACATCATCATTATACGCTTCTGAGTTTTCTCTCTTTGTAGGTGATCTCAATATTTGCTTCACTGGGGATGGTGGGAGTGAAGATTGCACAGTTCTTCTCCTGCGGTGAATAAAGGTGTCCGGCCTCTTCATAAACCTGAGCATCAGATAGAGTCTGTCTTTGATAATAGCTTTGAATTCAGGATCCACAGTAATGATACCAAAATCTGGATTGCGACTATTTGCAATGTCCAAGTAATCTCGTAACACTCGCAAGGCTCTTTTGTTCAAGTTGATTGAGTTCTCAGTCTTCAACTTGTACTCGTATTCGTTCAAGTAGTTAATCTCACCAAACACAGACAAGCTCAATAAGATGTCCATTGAGGTTTCAGAAGGTATCTTGACATATGGATGGTCCTTTAAATTGGAAGACTCAACTACCAAGAGGAATTTATCGTATGGAGCCAATTTTGAAAAAGTGTCTAGCCATGTTTCCTCGTTCTGGATGTAGCTGGTAGGACCAATGTTTCTGGCCTCTTGATTCATGGTGGAGTGGCAGCAAAAGCTGATTGTTGGTGTTGTATTTTATCGTTTGTTGATCTCATTTGATTTTTTCTACAATTTTAAACGCGAAAACTTTTCAGATTTAGGTGATTTGATTACAGGAAGAACACAGATTTTGCTTCTTGATTACTAGTTGGAATCGAGTCTTTGGGAACACTTGATTATTGAATATTAGCTCATATCACTTAGGATCTGTGTATTTTTTACGTTTTTGCTGAGTCTCTTCTCAGGGCCAAAGAAAAAATTGTTGTCTTTCTGGATCACTTTTCACTGTTCCAGACCGTTTATTCAGACTGATATTTGGGTGACTGTCATGGCCATTTTCAGTGAATTATATGCGAGAGTGCAGCCAGTGAATACATGAAAGATCCATAAGACTTGGTACAAAGAAGACTTGAAACTGCAATGATAACTCTACTCTAGTTCGTCTTTTGTGAGCTCAATGATGTTTGGTGAGAAGTGTGATTCCTGCCATTGCTTACTCTACTCGATTCTTTAACTTCAGTCTTCAAAGTACAGACCCAAGTCACACTGAGAACGAACTTGCCACTATATAGTTCAATGTTCATCACTCACTTGATCATGAATTAACCAATTCAAAATTACTGAAAAATAATGACACTATATTATACTTTGTACTCAATCTCTCTACAATCGCTTGCAATATTGAAACATATGAGTATTTTCGATTTCTTATAATTGCATGCCAACTTTTACTGTACATACTTAATTCTACAAAAGAAATTAGAATTACTTGCAGTTCTAGCTGGTCAGCTCATCAATAACAAATTACAACGATTCAAGGAAAAATTGAGCAATTATATGTAACAAATCAGTTATAACTTATAAAGTTTAAACAATCAACGCACATGAGCCCTTTTACTCTATGCATATAGATAATCTTCATTCAAGAATAAAGTCAACGCAAAATATATCAGTGAAGACTCAAGAACCAAGAATTAATATACAAATAATAAACATGCGACCATTATAACATTAAAAGATACTAAAGAATAAGCCACAAAACCTGTTCATAAACTATTAATATCATGCTTCAACTCAGTCCAGCAACTCAAATTCTCCTGCAGCAATACTTTAGCATTTTTCACATAATTCATCATTATCAGCAACCATTTCCTTTTGATTTTATTTGCCTCTTCATTCAAATTGAAATCCAACCCTTTTGTTAAATTCTCCATATCTTTATTCAATAAATTTAGTAACGATTGGATTTTTCCAATTTCTCTTTCTAATCTTTCTATTTCCTTCTCTTGCATCGTTGCCTTTATCGAGTCCACCTCGCTTCTGGAATATATACTATTGCTTTCATCTATGCTATCATCGTTATGACCTTGGATGCTTGAGTTGCTCATGATACTCGTTTGCTGGTCAATTTGTGATTCCACAGTTTGCGGAGGTAAAACATTATACCTCTGTGATCTCTTACCAACACCAAAAACAGAGTACCAGCCTAAATTCTCTCTTTTCTTCTTTGTCTCGTACCGTCTCACGGCTTCAGCTATTGTAGGACTGGTCCTTGCACCTTCTCTCAATGCAATCTCAAGTCTTTCCGCTTGGATTTTATCTTGTTTCAATAACTTAACTGTTCTTTGCTTTTTGAGTATTGAATTATTCAAAATTTTAACTTGTAGTACTTTCAATTTATAAAAATTTATAATTTGCAAACATGTCTTATAGTTTAATATAAATTGATGTACTGGTTCTTTGAATTTAACTTTATTGTTGATATTGAAAGCTTCAAAGTTTAAAAAATACTTATCTATGGTGGATCCAAATTTCTCAATTTCTTGGTTTATACCTGTGATTTGTAACGAGAAATTATTCAAGTTCCCACCTAATTCAACTAACGTATCAATCAATTTATTAAAATTTTTATTATTTTGGCCATTTAGCTTATCTAAATCAGTTAATAATTTAATATTGACTTTGAAATTTCTTTCAAATTTAGTTAAAAAATCAGGTATATCTGAATTAATTTTTTTATTATATGAAGATGATGCAGATGATGCAGATGCCTGTTGATACGGAACAGGTAACAACGAATATAACCCATTCTGAACTGTTGGATCAATTGGGTTACAAAGCAACGACGAGTGTGGAAGGTACGTCATGGGAGGTGAAGTTATAACTGAGTTCCAGTTAACTTCGTTAGGATCTAAGAATTTAATGAATATTTCACATTCTCTTATCTTCAGAGCGGCCAAGCAATCATTCAAGAAAGCCTGAAGTAACCGTTTCCTGGTTTCAATCATGTCTATATCTTTGTTGACATTGATTGGATTCACTATATAGTTCATGAATGAGTGCTTCTCAGGGATTGGGGGTATAATATTTGACGGGAATAGTTTGATTAAGCATATTCTTAACGAATCGAACTCACTGTACCTTCTCTTGACAACGATTTCGTATGGATGTAGTTGTATAGTGTACAATATAACGGAAGATCCAGGCGCTCTGTTGGCACTCACGATTTTGATAGAGGACTCCTTATCGTTCAATATCTGTGAAATTCTGCTCGATATGGTGAGGGAATCGTTGATGTTCATGTGTGGACTGGTGTTGATGAAGTCCTCAATGTCTTCATGTATATTTGATGGGCGGTTACTGTCTTCTTCTTCAATTGGGTCAGATTGATTGATATAAGGACTGGTTGATAAGGATTGATCAATATAACTCGAGAACGAAGGGTTGTTGTCGTCTTCAATTCCATGGAAGATGTCTTCTTTGGCCCCGTCCGAGTCGTCAGCGAAAGGGTTGTCCTCCATCATGAAATAACCAGCTAAACTTGTGTCAATTCGCCAGTTGAAACTCAAGTGGGTTTGTCCAGTTTCCTCTCTGTTTATTTTATCTTTTGAAGGAAGAAAACACGATTGGGAACGCACACGACCCTTTGAAATTCTTTTTCTTGGTTCTTTCCGTTTCGTTTCAGGCATTTTTCAGTGGAATAGAAGTGATTTATAACGCAAATCCACAGCCAGTTGTGTCCAATTGTGTGCTGAAAGATGATTATCAAGAAGAATAAGCAGTCTCCAATGGATAGTGCCGCGCACGATGACCACAGTCTATGGTACAGAGACAGAGGCGAGCTCAAAATAGGACAAATTTCCAGATACACAGTTTCCTATACGAGACCGCTAGGCGACTCTAGAAAAGAGATCCACTTGAGATTGAAAAACACAGAAAACTCCTCCATAAGAGCTGTCCACTTGCTCACTGGTCCCTTTATACTCTACTGCTCGGTGGTGCCTTGCAACTACAACTACCATGAAGCTCCCATTGAACAAGATCACTCAGAGAAATCGGATATCAGTTACACCAACGATATCCATCCAGGCCAAGCCTTCAAAATTGTCATGAAAGTGAATGAAAACTCAAGGCTCCATGATAACGTCTACCAGTGGACAATTGATGTAGTCCCACAAACGTTTCTTACCCATTCCACGCATATCGCTTACGATCTTATGCTTGGTACCACCAAGAAGGCATTGAAAAAACAAAGTCATCGGGATTTTGAGGATTATCACAAACCTTTGATAAAAGAGATTTCTGTTGCTAAGATCGATGAGAAGGAGATATGGGATACAAAACCTAAATATCTAGATAAACCTGTTCATCTTGTATGGATCACTCACGGATTATTCTCGAATCTCACTGCAGATATGTTGTATTTAAAAGAAACCATCGAATCATTTGCAAATGATTCAAATGTATTGATACGAGGATGCACCGCAAATGCTGGCAAAACAGAGCAAGGTGTCAAGAAACAAGGGAAGAGAGTTGCAAATGCATTAGTGGACTTCCTCAAGCACACACAGTACAACATTGACAAGATCTCATTTATTGGTCATTCTTTAGGTGGGTTGAACCAACTTTACGCTATAAAGTATATACTATACTACTACCCTAAAACATTTGATAATATCGTTCCAATCAATTTCATCACCTTGGCATCACCACTCCTAGGTATCTTGACAGAAAAATCATTCTTCATCTCACTTTGTTTTGACATTGGTATCCTAGGTAAAACAGGCCGTGACTTGACATTGTGTAGGAAATTTCCTTCACTTAAAGATATTCAAAATCAAAGAAAATCCAATAGAGAAACACACCAGAACGTTGATGATCCATTAAATAATCCGAGGTACAAATTCAAATCTTTATTGGAAATGTTACCGTTAGATCCTGTTAATGCTTTCTTAAGAAAATTTGAAAATTTAACGTTATATGCCAATGCTATTAATGATGGGATTGTACCTTTGAGAACAAGTGCGCTTCTTTACTTGGATTGGAGTGCTTTGGGTGATATAGATTCTCTTCAGAAAAATTCCAAGACTGAGGGAGATGAGGGGCTAAAGCTGAATGTGAAGTCAAAAAAGGAAAAAAATTCGAATGGAAATCATAATGAAACTAATAATGGCGATGATGTTTCTAAAAACAATAAAAACGAAGAAGATTCAAGAACACTTAATAAAGAGAACAAAGAAAATGGATCCACTTTATTGTCACCTAATTCTCAGAGATCTGTACATTCAACATCAACAAGTCCAGATTCCGTTGGAGAAATCCCAGATCCAAACTCAACTGAGCTTGAACCTAAAGACCCTAAGAAGAAACTTCTGCAATTGAACATGAATGTTTCCCATCTGCCAACCACTTCTTTGAAACATATCAAAGAATCCAGATTAGAGAAGAGACTCAAGAGAATTGAAGTAAAAGGTGTTGATGTTCACGCTTCTGAAAATGGATCAAGAGATACGCCCGATACGTCTATTGCAGAACTGATGGATTTCCGTGGGAGTACATCGTCAATGTCAGAAGATAACAACTTAGAATATAAAGAGAATGGATCTTTCAAGCTCCCTCCGAAAGCATCAGCTGTGATCTCCGCCATTAACTCATTGTATTGTCCATTACCAACTGAAAAGTTCTTGATTGACCCAAGTACAAGAGAAGATCCAATCTTCCATGATAAATATTATAATTTTGATGATTTACCACCGCCTTTCGAATTAGGTTTTTTTGATAAATTGAAAAGTTTCATTAGAGCTGAAAAGATCAATACCCAGATCCAAATGGCTAGAGAGTACCATGATCATTTGAGATGGAGGAAAGTGTTGGTTAAGTTGCCTCCTGATGCCCATAACAATATCGCAGTGAGAAGAAGATTCACTAATGCGTATGGATGGGGAGTTATTGATCATTTGTGTACTGAGTTTTTCAGTGATGTTGCCGCTGAGAAGGATGATCTATTTGTGAAACAGATTAAAAGCGAGACAGCTGTTTCTCTCACCTCGTGATTACAGATATATTTATGATTCTAGATTTTTATGTTGTTTTAATATACTTATGACCTTTTTTAGACAATGTTTGGAGTAGTTGAGTTACTTCCCAATGCGGAAGTCGGTTTATTGGTTATGATATTTTTCGGTTTTTTGTTCAATATCAAAGATGAAGAAAAGTTACTGAGAGACCACCAGAAATTGTCACAACAAAACCTCATCAATAATGGCTAGTATGTTACTTCTCCGATAGAGGCCCTGCCGCTCTTGGCTTTCTCAGAAAGAGACGGGCTGCGCTGGCAAAATCTGATGAAATACTAATGAACAACCAGAATCCAAAACAAAAAACATCGCAGTCAGATTGATATCCTCAGCCAAGACTGGATTCGCCAGATCTGTCATAGTTCCACGTTCAACTCCTAAATTCACCCAGGTCAAATACGATCCCGTCGGTAAGTGAAATCTTCCAAGAACAGTCACATAAACTGATACTAATTATCTAGCCCAACGTCGTGTCTTGTTCACAGAAGAGAAGAAACGTAAATTAGCTGACTCTATTCCAGTAGACTTTCATAGAAGAACTAAATAATCAGCTTGAAATTGGGTATCGGTTTCCCCTTACTCCTGTAAATATATGAAGTATCCATGTTAAAGATTGTTCCTATGTAATTTATATCTATGTTGAAGATTTGGATCAACGGTAGTACTAATAGACGCAGAAATCTTTCAGGCAATGGCTGATATTCTACAATAATTAACCACCATCTTTTGATACACTTGGTGCATTTTCAACCAGATATTTTCCATTAAATATACAAAAAAGTGAACTAAAGAAACATTTTCGAGCTGCTAATTATACACATATTCCATCTCAATGAAACAGTTTATGGGGTTTCGTACCCATCATCAAAACCACCTGGTGTTTCAGCAGCATATCCACCAGGAGTCGGTGCTTCCCATCCACCACCTGGTGTAGGCGCAGAATCAGCAGCATATCCACTGCTAGCAGGAGCACTTGAATTCCATCCTCCTCGAGATGGAGCAGCACTAGATTCCCATGCTTTTGGGCCACTATCGCCTCCCCAGGCACTTCTATTCCCATCATTACCACCCCAAGCACTTCTATTTCCATCTCCTCCTCCCCAGGCACTCCTGTTTCCGTCTCCTCCCCAAGTACTTTTGTTACCACCATATTGAGATCTGTTACCAGAGGCTCCCCAAGCAGGTGTTTTACTTCCACCAGTAGCGGGCGTTCTGGAACCCCAGGCAGGTGTCTTATTACCTCCGGCACCCCATGCAGGCGTTTGACTACCCCACGATGGTGTCTTATTACCACCGGCTCCCCAAGCAGGCGTTTGACTTCCCCAAGCAGGCGTCTTTCCACCAGAACTCCATGATGGGGTCTTCCCACCGTAGGTGTTACCAGCATTGCTGAATGAATGACTAGGAGTAGCTGCGCCTGATCTTGTGCCAGCACCACCATTGTCAAATCTATTTTCATTGATGAATTCCAAATATGGAATCAACCTTCCAGCATTATCGAAAAATGATAATCTTTCCTTCTTAATAGTTATAACTTTATTTTTTGTGTGAAGTTCGACTCTCGCTTGATCTCCATTAGCATCTTTGACGATCCCTTGTAACCCTTTATGACCACCAGAGTTAACACTAACTTTCTTGTTCAATGTTTTATCTCTACCACCAACTCGAACAACAACAGGAGGACCCATTGGAGCTGGCATTTTCAAGTTTGGATTTATCTTGTTCAAATCACGGGAAAGATTAGATGAAACCATAGATCCTTTAGCACTAACAGTTGAAACTTTCAAAGGATTTGTAACGAATATACCAAGATTTTCAATGATAGTTCTTGACTTTACAAACAAGGCATTTTTGTAAATATGTAAAACAGAACCTTCTCTTCTTTCCCCGTAAAGTTCCTTGACAGTATCACCAATATTTACCTGATTACCGTCTTTGTCTGTAGCAATAGATTCGTTCCTTGAAAGCTGAAGCTTGGAAGATATTGATGTAGGTGGAGTTTCTATGATTCTACCATCATGTGATAAAATTTGAAATAATCCCTTTTCAGCTTTGATGATAACACCTATACGCGAAGAGTTCAATTGAACCAAATCATGTAGCTCATATTTACCAACTTTAGCTGCAGAGGCACCATCAGTTGACTTAACTAGGGAATTTGCAAAAACAATGATATCTTTTTTAGATTGGTCTGATAATAACGTGACTTGATCACCTTCGATATTAACAACTAAACCAGTCTCATCTGCATGACGACCACTAACAATACGAACATGGTCACCAGTTGTAAAGATTTTCTTCAAACCTCTTGTTGGAACTTCATACTTTCTATTATTTATACCTGGGTCGTCACTCTCAGCTATTATGGTGACAATATCTGGATTGGCAATCAAAATTTTTCCTATAGTTCCGGCTTGTTCACCAGTTAAAATTTCAACACGATCACCGGGTTGGAAAGAAGTTGCCTTTGAAGTTGAATTTTTCAATGATTGAGCAATTGAAGTTAGATCTATACCGTCTTCGTTTTGACCATTACTGAATCTTGTCAATTCTTCTAATGTTGGTTTAACATCTTGAGTCTGTAAGAATTGAATCTTAAAATCTTTGTATAAGTACCCATCGATATATTCTTCACCTTTATAAACAAAAACATTCGATGCTCTTTGTGCAATATTAGAGCTGTCGTACGCTTTAGCTTCTTTGTAATTGAATAATTGCGGAGGTGGTCTATTTTTGGCACTGAATCTTTTCCTTTTCCCGTTCATATCTAATTCACTATCCTTACCATAATCCAATCTTGGAACAACTTTACATCTAACTTCTAATCCATTTTCAGATAAATCTTCCACAATGGCTAAATCTCCGATATAAGTACCACGTTTAATTCTGATATAAATCCCAGGCACTATTTCCACGTCTGTGGATTTAACTTGTTTCAATAATTGTGGATACTCTTCCACTGGAACTAATAATTTATTTTGAGTGAAGATATTAACCACACCTTTTAAAGCTTGTTCAACGGCTTCAGGTTTTCTAGCTTCAATATAAATGTATCCTTTAAAATTATCTCTTTGAAAAATAGAATAAATTTCAAGAGGAGCCTTGGATGACTGTAAAGTCAATTTTTTCTTCAACAATTGTCTAACCAATTCCTTTTCTTTACCAGGCCTACATCTGACACCCCAAATTGATGGATCGTTAACAGAGGGCAACAAGAATCTTTGAGAAACATTAGCAGTACCTCTGAACACGCTTGAATGCGATTTTCTATATCTTTGCTTATATTCTTCAGCTAATAGCTCGGCATCTTTTTCTTCTTCTCTTTCTCTTCGTCTGTCGAATTGTATGTGTGATCTATCATCAGTTTGACCTTCTAACACAGCACCATCATGAGTTTCAACACGATGATCATCACTGATAAACTGTTGCCTCAAGAGCTCGGCCTCTTCATCCTCATCCTCTTCTTCTTCTTCATCCTCATCAACTTCAGCTTCCACATCAATGAACTGATTGGTACGACGTTTCTTTCTTCTTCCAACTGCTTCCTCTTCCTCTTCTTCCTCCTCTTCTTCTTCTTCTTCTACTTCATCATCATCCAATTGTTCTTGCTCCTCATCTTCTTCATCATCAATCTCGCCTTGGTCAATATCATTGATTTTATAGCCGTCTTCAGGATCTTTCCCATCAAGATCTATATCAGATTCATTAGGGTCATCATTTTTAGAGTATTTGACACCTGGTTTCCTTTCAATTTCACCATCTTCAACTTTGGGAAATCTATCGTCGTCACTCATGATTGTATTGATCGAACTAATCTTATTAACTCAATAACAAAATTGAGTAAAACTTGACTTAATTTATGGCGTGAAGTTGTGAATCTTTTCATGTTTCTTGAATTAAAGAAATGGCAAAACCACCAAATTAAACAGTTCGGGTTACCCGGGGGTGTTTTGATTATTTTTCATTTTTATTTTTGTGGATTTCCGTTTTGGGATTTGAGGTATACCGAATTTTCATCTCTTTTTTTTCATCATCAATTTAAAAGTTTTTATAAGCGCAGAAAAATGTGCAAACGACTAGATGAAAAACAAACATCAATAATAAAATACATTCTATAAAACCTATAAACCCAATTCAGTTCTGTTTAAGACAACTGTTCTGGTTGACCAGATAATAAAGTGTAAACTGGTTTACTCAACTTGTCTCTACCTTTCAAGAAATCTAACTCCATAACGAATAAAAATTCAAGAATGTTACCGCCACATTTGTTAACCAACTCAGCGGCAGCGGAGGCAGAGCCACCGGTAGCCAAGATATCATCGACAACTAGCACATTAGCACCTTCTGGAATGGCTTCAACTTGGATTTCAAATTTATCAACACCATATTCTTTCTGGAATTCAGCTTGGTATAATTTACCTGGCAACTTACCTGGTTTTCTAACTGGGATGAAACCAGCATCGATACTCAAGGCCAAAGTTGGACCGAAAAGAAATCCTCTTGATTCTAAACCAACAACATAGTCAATTTTGGTATTTGGGAAAGTTTTATCAATATGTATTTTGAAAGCCTTGATTAATTTGTTGAATAAATCTGGAGATCTGAAAATAGGTAAAAAATCCTCAAACAAGATTCCTTCAGATGGAAAGTTTGGGTATTGGTGTAAAGCAGATCTTAATTCAGTGGTGATGCTGCTGATTTCTGACATTTTGATGTAATTTTAGTAGAACCTATGGAAAAAAGAGAATTTTTATACTTATTTTTTATTTTTTATTTTTTATTTTTGCTAATTTTTTTCCTTGATCTCATCTCCTGAAAGGCAAAGCAAGTCGAAATTTGATTTTTTCCCACGGCACAACTAATTACCAAAGGGAAAGCGAAAGTCCAGAAAAACAACACCATAGACAACCAGATACAAAATGGTAAGTGGGACCAGAAGACAGCCAGGCAGACAGCCAAAAAATCACAGTACTAATAACCCAGAAAGCCACCGAAAAGACAGTTTTCTAGAAACGAATTGTTCGAACAACCCACATCCGAGATAGAAGATGAGATATTGGAACTATACACAACTTTCACAACGAACCATCCGGACTTGTTGGTGAGCGACGTGCCCAGCTTTGTCCAGCAGCTCAACATCCAGCCATGTTTCTCCTCTGAGTTGGTAGAGTGCTTTGAAGAGTATCCCAAGTTGATGGCCATCGCCAACTCTCCTAGAGCGAGCAATATCAGAACTGTTGTGTCCCAGTACACCATTCTGGGCACAGATATCGTTGATATCGACAAGCTCATCGCCAACCTAACCAAGATTATAAAGTTGCGTGACAACTACAGTGTGATCTTGGAGTCGTGGCAGCTTTTTGTTGATTGTGCCACTGATACCAAGTTGCTGCAGCAGGAGTTGCTCAGCTTCAAGATGGCTCTACCTGACTTGAAGAAAATCAAACTGCAATTGGATCTCGATGAAGGATTGAGCGACTTTTCTCTTATCGACATGATTTCGTTGAGCCACCGCACCTATATCACCGTTAAAGACTTCGGGGAGATTATGGGATTATTAGGAGAGTTCGATTGATAAATAAGACATTTCCTCGGATCAAATTGGTGGATTTGTAGTTCCATTTAAGCTCATTTTCAGCTTTTCTTCCTGTTGAACGCGGTTCCACATAATTTGTTCGGTTTTCAATTTTTCTTTATTTTGAATTTTGTTTGATCAAAACATCTTTCTAGCAGAACACCAAATAACGCCCAAGTTCAAAGTGAGAGGATCCAGTCAATTAGGCAGGTTAAACAGAAGCTGAAAGATGGAAGAATTCACTGAACACTTTGAGCAGCTGGTCAGCGATGGTCTGTCCTCCGCGTCAGTTTTCGATGAACAGAGAACCCAGACGCCATCAACAGATACTGAATCTATGGACCAGGAAGACGCCAAACCCATACCGCCCAAAAAAAAGAAATTCAGAAGTCAATTGGATAAGTTGCAGGCTGATTGTGACTGGTATGTCACCAGTTATGATAAAAGCGTATCCTCAAGAAGAGAATCATCGTTAAAGAGGAAACAATTATTAGACACCAAAGATAAGGAAAGAGAAGAAGAACTACAAAAAATACTAGCTGAAAATGGTGGCAAATTACCTGAGAAGAAACCGAGACCTCCTAGAGCACCTTCAGTCCCTAAGAAGAAGAGAATACAAAACACAGCGCCAAAAATTAAAAAAGTATACGTTCCAGGTGAAGAGCCTAAGAAATCTCAAGCTGGGTTGCTTACATTGAAAAGATTGATGGTGGAAGCTGATTACTATACCAAATGGTCCTTTGGTGATGCTCCTTCATCATACACAAGAGAACCATCTGTCATAAAAAAACCTGTCTTGTATACTGATTCTGATTATCCATCAAATCCATATGAGTATAAGAGAAAGAAAAAAGTAACTGTTCCCAAATTATTCAAACAAATTAAAAAACCAACTGCCAAACCAGTAAAGCCTCAACCTAAATCAAAATCTAAATCAAAACCAAAGAAAAAACCAAATAGTGAATCATCTGAAGAATTTGAAGAATCTCCAGAACCAATCGTTAAAGACGAACAAATTGAACCAGTGTATGAACCAGATCCATATGAACCATTATCACTTTCCGAAGATGTTGAAGTTGAATTGTTTGATAGAAAATTCTTCAAACAATCTATCTATAATCACTCTATCCCACAGATTGATGAAACTGCAAAATTAACTAGTTGTAATGATGTGCTTATGTCAAATATCTCAAGGTATAATGAAATTGGGTTTCCGAAAGATATATTATCAATCAAGAGTTATTTGTATCCTGATATATTAGAGGATTATTTACCACTTGAACCTAAAGATGATGAATTAAATCCATTTGAAGAAATTAAAACATCAATGGAAATGATATGTGCAGTATATTTGAAAGATGAATTCAAATCAGTTATATTAAACGAAGTGGTTCCAAATTATTTAGAAGCTTTGAAGAATAGTGATTATGAATCATTCACTGAATCCATCAGCAAATTCCATGAAATCATACAAGCTTCATTGTCTTCAACGGACGCACTTGAATTTGTCACACAGAAAAAAACTATTTCAAGGTACTCTATCCATCAATTCTTGAATCAGATATATTCTAGAGTCGTCTCGCCAGAAGTAAGGAAATTAAGACACTATAAAGCTTTTTCAAATTACGTTTATGGAGAATTGTTACCTAGATTCACTTCCGAGGTATTACACCAGGTTGAATTAAATCACACCAAAAAATTCTTTGACCTAGGTTCTGGTGTTGGTAACACCGTGTTACAAGCAGCATTGGAATTTGGTGCTGAAAGTTATGGTTGTGAAATTATGGAACATGCATCTGAATTAACACAAGCTCAATTAAAAGAATTTGAAATTAAATGTAACATATTTGGATTTGAAGCTGGTAAAGTTGAATTTTTCTTAAATCAGTCATTTGTTGAAAACCAAGAGATTTTTAAAGTTTTATCTGATTGTGATGTTATCTTAGTTAACAATTATGTATTTGATACTGATTTAAATAAGGCAATTGTGCATTTGATGAAGGATTTGAAAGCTGGTACCAAAGTCATTAGTTTGAGATCGTTAGTACCACCCGGATTCACATTCGACACAGATAATATTGAAAGTGTTTTGAACCGTATGGATGTTCAAATGTATGAAATGAGAGAAGCTTCAGTTAGTTGGACCAATTCTAAAGTGAATTACTACATTGCAACTGTTCAAAAAGATATCGTTGAGCATTACTTCATCGACCATAAAGTCGGAAGAACTAGAAAGGGAAAAACAGCATCTGCTACACCTGGTGTTGACGCATAAATCTGTTCTTCTTTATTTCATTTGTATATTATTTTGTTTTTGATAAAATTGTGCTTTTATACCAATGTAGGTTATTACCTAATCGGGAAGTCGAAGGAGCCTGTCACTTTTGATGAGCTGTAAACTACGCGTAACAAACCAAATCGAAATCGAAATTTATAGATCAAGTTGATCTATATATGTTATTTGCACAATTGTTCAAGGGCGTCAAATAAACATCAAGGATGAAGTTTTTACACACCATTTTCGCCATATTCTGCTTGGTACTCAATGTCGCTTCTTTGAAGATTGAAATTGATGCTAAACCCAAAGGTGCTCCTCCAACTTGTATTAGAGATTTTGTCGCTGAGGGTCAATTGGTAGTTGTTACGATAGACTCTTCAGGTTCTATTGGAGATGGTCAAGTGTTGAACTTCAATATCGTTGATTCTGTCGGGAACGAATATCGTAAGAAGAAAGATGTTGCTGGTAAAGTTAGAGTTGTTTTCACTGCTCATTCATCAGCTGCATTTGATATCTGTTTTGAAAATATTAAAGAGAGAAATACAAATGCTCCGTTATCCAGAGAAGTTGAATTAGATATAGAAAGTGGTGCTGCTGCTAGAGATTGGAATGCCATTCAAGCTGCTGAAAAATTAAAACCTGTTGAAGTTGAATTAAAAAGATTGGAAGAAGTTACACATGAAATCGTTAATGAACTAAACTATTTGAAAGCTAGAGAAGAAAGATTAAGAGACACAAATGAATCAACAAATGCCAGAATCAAGAATTTCTCAATCGTCATTATCTTATCCTTAGTTGTTTTGGGCGTTTGGCAAATACAATACTTGAGACACTATTTCAAAGTTAAACATATCTTATAGGTGTTTTCATTTATTTCAAAGAAAAGCTCATCAAAAATCTACTCAGTTTCTCAGTTTTAAATTGCTGTTACGCACATTCATAACATAAATTGTTTCGTTTATTTCCTACATTGATTTCATCAATTTCCGTATTTTGTATAATTAAAAAATTATCATTTATTATTAAATATTGTAACTTGTAATGCAACCGCACTTCATAAAAAATCCCTTTGCCTTAAGCTATAAAACAAAAACAAACAAAACAAACAAAACAATTGTAATCATAACTTGGCTTTTATAGCATTTAATCTGTATTTCATATCTTTCAATGGTTTTGAATCAGGCTTCCAATTTTCAAACTCTTCAAATAACTTCCTAATTTCTTCATTACCATTAGGTAAATAATTTACAGTTTCAAACATCAATCCTCTCATACACCAAGGTAAATGATAAGGATTAGTACCTAGTTTACTAATATTGAACTCTTTGAATTTAACAGGTAACTCATAACTTAAATCATTTGTATTTAACGCAAACCGTATCCCCATATCGTAAACCTTCCCATCGTTATAGATCTTTGAATGTCCACCACCAGTCAATGGGCCAGCTAGGATCCCACTGACTTCTTTTATAATCCCATGATCCGTAGATCCAACGTTATTCAAATGATTTGCAATGGATACTAATCGAGTGACGAAATCAGGTGTCCCGGAAGACCCATCGATATAAGTTGCTCTAAAGATATTTGGATGCTTGATATGTGAACAAATTGATGAATATAGGGGAACTAATTGGTCATTTATAGATCCAATAAAAGTTATCTTAACATTATGCCTAATAACAATCCTTAAACTTTCCAAAAATCTTTTACTTTGAAGAGAATTGAAATTCTGAAATTCAAATAGTTCTCCCATTGATAAATTTTCAATTGTTGAATAAGCCTTAACGAAGAATTTCTGATCGACTCCATAAAATGGACCATTATTAATCCCAGCCATAGCTAATATCCCAATTTTCTTATTTGCATTAACAAATCCATTTTCAATCAATTTTGACAATAGTAATATCAGAACAGGACACCCTTGGGAGTGAGCAGCAATAAATATAAAATCAGCATTATTTATCTCTTTAACCCATTTTATAAGTATATCATAGAAAAAATCAACTCTATCGAAAATCTTGCCCTCTTTCTCCAAAGCAATTTTTTGTATTGAGACAACCCAGTTCTCTTCTTTAGCATATCTCAACACCGCTTTCTCTGCCTCATTTGCAAACCGTAATGAAGTACCTGTTGGTTCTCCTATTAAAGGTCGTATCATTCTGGTTGGGAAAAATCCATGAACACCAATAATCAAAACGTTCTTAACTGGTTTAGAGTTGATTCTATACAAGTATTTGGGATCAGATTGAGTGATGCCTAGTTTATGTGAAATTTTGTGAAGATTGTTGTAAATTGAAGAAGTAGCGGAATAGTACGGTAAACATTCGTTAAATGATGGAACGATTTCATTCTCTTTGATATTTTTATCTTTATTGATATTTATTGCTGATTCTACTTCTTTTGATTGGTGGGGTTCAAATATAACTGCATCTTCAGATGAAAAAATTGTATTGGTTAAAATTTTCTGTGGTTTTAAATTATCAGGCGCATCCGAATTGGCTGGCGAGTTCCAGAAATTCCATTGGTTTTGCTTTAATGGTTTGGGATCTGCAGGGTTGGTGGATTCCTCGTTATTGACTGTTGTCGGTGGTGGTGCTGATGCTGCACCAGTTTTAACATCTTCTGATCCACTTGGTCCTAGTTGTGGTGAGCTTAAAGGCGATTCTTGAGTGTCATTGTATATGAAGTTTGATATACTTCCTCTAGATAGCTTTTTCCAGTTTAACCAACTTTCATCTGGCTTTTCTTTACTTTCCTTATCTGTTTGAATGCTATTATTTGATCCTAGAGAATTGTAACTTGACTTTAACTTAACTCTTTTCGCAGGTTGTTCAGTGTCTAGCACGGGCTCTTGCTGTCTTGTTGAAGTGCTATTTGGATTCAACAGACTTGATTCATGAATATTCGGAGACTTGCTTCTTGTAGTGTTCTTTCCCTCGTTTTTCCAAAAAGTCCATGATGAGGACCTTGGTTTATCCGTTATAGTCTCTATATTGAATGGCTTATTGGCACCTGGCTCCCGTAACACTTCTGCAGGTGTCAATTGTTTTGCAGCCGGTTCAGGTGTGTTTGGTTTTGAGTTTGTAATTGAAGGTGAGTTCAGCTTTTGTTCTGATTGATTAGAATTTGAATGAGATGATGAGGGAGCATTCCCATAATTGACTAAGCTTGTGATGCTCTGAAGCTTTCGAAGACTGGATGCCAGTGATGAGCGATCACCTTTAGACATCTTTAGTATTGATTTCAATCTTTCCACTTTGGTTCTTCTATTATTAACGCTCAACGGTTTATTTTCATGAGCAATGTTACCTGGGCTGATTGGCGTTAATCAATCAGTTTCGATAACCGTGGGCCAATTGTTTTCGTTGTGTGAATTCCAGTTTTCGGAATTGATTGACTTGTTTCTTTCTCTGCTCAATTTCCGCAAATATTTGATATTCTTTCTCAGCACTTGTAAGTAATTAGAGAAAGAACCCAAAATTTCTTATCAGAAAAAGTTGAAACTGAATTTGAGCTGCTTGTCAATTTCGGTTTGAAGCACTTGCGCCGATATGGAAACTGGAAATGGTAATAAACAGTGAGACGAATCTGAAAGAAAATATAGTTTTTTTCTTTTTGGTGGAGATTTTATCTGGATGACTGTCTCAAATAGGAAGAGACAACGAGATGAGAGTACTGCTTTACTGTGCAAAAAGAATAAATCGATAGTTGACTTTTTCACGAAATCTGTGGAGAAGACGGTTGAAATGGACGCGGAAGAGCATACTAGTGTGGTGATTGAAGTAACAGAAACGAACCAAGTTGTTGAAGAGAATGTCACCAAAGAGAAGCCACGCGTCTCTGAATCATCTACAATAACAACGCTTGAACAATTTCAAGAAGAGTACCCATTTGACAAAAGGGAATGGATTGAATCGCTCACGGAAGAACAAAAGGATTTACTAGACTTGGAAATAAATACAATTGAACTATCGTGGCTCACATTACTACACAAAGAACTAACAAAGCCATATTTCATCCAACTAAAACAATTTTTAAGGTCTCAAGCCATTGAAAAAAAAATCATATTCCCTCCCGCAAAAGATATTTATTCATGGACATGGCTTACTCCAATATACAAACTAAAAGTATTAATACTAGGACAGGACCCATACCATAACATAAATCAAGCACATGGCCTCGCATTCTCAGTACGCTCACCGACACCGCCTCCACCATCATTGAAAAATATATATAAATGCTTGAAAGTAGACTATCCAAATTTTGTAATCCCAACTGGATCCAACGCAGGTAATTTGGAGAAGTGGGCTGAAAGAGGAGTGCTTATGTTGAATACATGTCTTACAGTTATTGCACACCAGGCTAATTCTCATGCTAAAAAGGGATGGGAACAATTCACTGAGAATGTAATTAAACAAGCTATGGATTATTATAATAAACAGTCAAAGGGGTTTGTTGTGTTGGCTTGGGGTGCACCAGCACAAAAGAGGATTCATAGCTTGGGGGAACTTAGTAAGAATTGTCTCGTGTTGAAAGCTGTTCATCCTAGTCCGTTGAGTGCGCATAGAGGGTTTTTCCAATGTGAGCATTTTAAAAAATGTAATAGCTGGTTGAGTGATGAATACGGGGAAGATAATATTATTGACTGGAACTTGGTTGGTGTGGCCGATGTTTGATGCTTATAGTAGAAATATTCATATGGACTTTTATGGAAACTACATGAGGGTTTCAAACGACGTCCAAGCAGGTTTAGAATTCATAGATCTATGATGGCGCCTACATGTTTTAGTGATAATTGTGCTCAAATTCCATAAGTGTATAAGAAATGAAGCTTCTCAAATACACCAAACCTTTGTGACAGAACTGAATAGTCATTTACACTACTTGCTAAATATAGTCGGTGTATCTCTTCTGCATTATTTATTAGTCAGTCATATTTTTATAATGCTATTACATGTAGAAGAACAAAATGCGTTTATATTTGTGTGACATCCAGTGATAGGCTTGACTAATTTTCCTATATTTCTGGAGCTGCAACACAACATTTATCAGGCTTCAGCCATTTAAGTACTATATGCAGGATATCATTTAAATTCTTCTATTTTTATCTCTTCATATTATATCTGAGCCATGGTGAAGTTTACCTTGCAGCCATTAGTACGCTCCATTTATAGATCTATCTCGACTTGTTTGTAAGGATCTCAGATTATATATAAATTTATATGAATATATATTCTAATTATAAATAAAGCACATCATGATCCAGTATTAAATTAGAAACAATTTTCATATCTCGATCTACAAATTAATATTTTTGATATAATTAATAAAATAATTATTTTTTAAATAGCAAGCTATATCTAGTTATATATATACATGCATACCGTCATATAAACATAAATTAAATTATTAAATTGAATCAAAATATTACATAAATTTAGTTTAAATAAAGATCATGGCTTTTTATTTATTATGATACAAGGAGAATGTTATGGGTATATAATAGTAAAAGCCGACAAGAGGATAAAAATACGTGTGAATAACAACAGTAAATATGAATTTACATGTACGTCATTCTCTTTAAATCAACTGGAAACTTAATCAACTTCAATGTATAGTCAAGATATATTGGCAATTGCAATTACCATCGATCGATATTACAATTTACTATACAATTATCAATACAAAAGGTTCCTGATCATGGGCCAGCTGGCGCGCAGCTCCACTGGAATCTTCGCTTTTTGAGCATTAATTAATTGCATAAACATTCAATTTGCAACCTTCGGGCATTGTGCTTGCAGCTGCAAAAAACAGCCTTTCGTCACTTCGAAGAAGCGGTCTAATATCAAGAAGTCTGAAGAAGTCAAGATTGAAGAGGGTCTCCGAAGCTGAATGTTTGAGTAGAGTAGACACAAATGAGCAACTTCAATCACCGGTGAAACTTCTCTGCAACTTTTCCTCTTTTCTTCAGCACAAAAAATTGAGAACGAACAAAATCTGAAACACCAAATGTTGGTTACGAGCGATGGCACGCAGTATCTTGTTGAATCTTCACCAAAATCTGATACAAATCGAACAGTTTAACCACTGTTACAGCGTCAACTCGCACCTCGTTACACACTTCACTACTTCACATTCATCCACTAATTACGCAGTTGTTGAGCATGGAGGTTCCGCAACTTTTGCCATTACAAGGCTCATACTACCCGTCACTATCAGCCCTCTTTTCGGTGTGATTTCTCGCTATTTTTATGAAACCGTTCTGCTACCGCTGACACTCGGCGGTTACAAATGTTATGGTCTAAATACAAGACAAAAATGTGTTAAATATCCACTCATTTCCAGTGGTCAACTTCAAAATGTTATCGACTCGATTCTCCCATCTTACATTTTACAGCTTCGCCATATTATATTCCAAATCACAATGAAAGTTACTTTCCTTCGTTTCTTGACGGCTTTCCAAATTGCAAACTTGGCTAATGGTGTTTTGGCCGCCTCCTCATACGCTTCTGATGATGGTGATGATGATGGGTCAGATTGCACTGGTATTGAACCAAGTTCCTCTTCTTACCCAGTCAACTATTCAACAGTTACTGAAACTGATATACAAACTACAATTATGACCATAACTTCTTGTGCAAATAATGCTTGTGCTACATCTACACATACTACTGGTTACGTTATTGTCACCGTCACTGACGATGTAGTTACTACTACTTACACAACTTATTGTCCCTTGACTGCTGAAACTGGTTCATCTTTTGTTGCATCCACTTCATCATTGAGTTCTTCATCTACATGGATCCCATCAAGCAGTCCTGCCTCAGTTTGGTCAAGTAGCCCCGCTTCATCGTCAATCTTATCAAGTTCATCAAGTTCATCAAGTTCAACTTCATCAGCAGTCTCATCATCTACAATCTCAACATCATCAACTCCATCTGGCGTGTTTTCATCTAGTCTTGCTGCTACTAGTATTACTTCAGATATCCCAGCTCCAATCTACAGCGAAGCTTCTGCTTCAAGTTCAAGCGTGAGCTCTGATTCTGCTCCAAAATCAACAGTTGCACCATACATTTCAAGTTATTCAAGTACACCCGCTGAAAAAACTTTAACAAGCACTGATTTTGTCCCATCTACTACTGTTGTCACTATAACTTCATGTTCAAATAATGCTTGCGCTACATCTACTAAGACTACCGGTATTGTTGTTGTTACTGTTACTACTGATGATGCTACTACCGAGTTTACTACTTATTGTCCTCTTACTGGGTCTCATGTTTCAAGTCAAACTCCTTCAAGTGCTTCAACTTCATCTAGTTTATACAGTTCATCAGGTTTATCCAGCTCATCAAGCACAACATTGGTTTCGTCAAGTTCAAGTACAAGTTCAATTATTGAAAGTTCAAGTATTCCAGTTACATCATCAACTTCTTACAGTTCAGTTTACTCTACTTCATCCTCTCCTTCTAGTTCAGTTTACTCTACTTCATCCTCTCCTTCTAGTTCCACATACTCAACATCAACTAGTGCCTACAGTTCAGAATCAACCGAATCAACTTCATCGTCATCGTCCCCGCATACTTCAAGTGAATCGTCTCTTCCTGCAACTTCAATTACACCATCATCATCTAGCCCTTCAACCTGCTTCACCACAACTTATTCCAGTTTAGCCTGTTCAACAAGCACTTCAGGAACAAACTCAGTTGTCAGCTGTACTCCAACCACCATCGTCACTTCATCAAACTGTCCACCTTCATCTTCAACAAACACCGTTCCATCGTCTGCTGCTTTATCCAGCTCAGTTGCAGCAACATCTTCAATTGAATCATCTTCCAGTGCTACTGCTTCTACTAGTACCTCGCCAGTATACAAACCTTCAACAACTTTAGTTACTATTACTTCATGTTCTAATAATGCTTGTTCCACTGGAATAGAAACTACGGGTATTACTGTTGTTACTGTTACAGATTCTGGTATCACTACTGAGTATACTACTTATTGTCCTTTGACTGCTGAAGAGAAGTCTTCTTCTTTGGTTTCCTCATCAGTTGTTTCTTCTCCAGTTACATTTTCAGTTGAATTACCAAGCACATCTTTGGTACCATCATTATCAGTAACTTCTTCTCCAGTCATAGTTTCAACTACTTCCTCATCATCGGTCGCTGATACTTCAGTTACATCATCATCATCATCACCGGTTGCATCTTCTTCAACTACATCATCATCATCATCACCGGTTGCATCTTCTTCAACTACATCTTCATCATCACCAGTTACTTCAACTTCAGTTGCTGCTACTTCCGTTACGTCTTTATCTGATTCCTCCAGTGTTTTACCAGAATCTTCTCCTGCTACCACATTATTGACCTTGACATCATGTTCCGATACTGTTTGTGCTACTTCAACAGTTCAAACTGGTGTTACTGTCGTCACTATTACTACTTCTGGTGTTATTACTGAATATACCATATACTGTCCATTAACTGCTGAAGAGAAATCATCTTCACCAGCTGAATTAACTACCTCACTATCTACATCATCTACTGTTATTTCAACTCCAATCTCAGCTTCAGTCGCTGCTACATCTGTTACTGCCAACACTCAATCCAGCGATGCACCATCAGCAACCTCATCATCTATTGAACAACAATCCAGCTCCCTTAAACAATCAAGTGGTACCGCTATTGTGCAAACTACCAACTCAGATTCCACAACCACCATAGATGTTCCATCCACAACTTATATCACCATCACTTCATGCTCAAATAATGCCTGTGCAACGTCAACTCAAGCAACTGGTGTCACTGTTGTTACATCAACCACAGAAGGTCTTACAACCGTATATACTACGTACTGTCCACTCAGTGGGTTGGAATCTGGTTCTCAAAGTTTAGCTGCTACATCCGTTGCTGTCACTGTTCCATCTACGTCTAGCCCAACTACAGAACAGAGTAACACTATAACTTCTGGCGTTGCTGCATCCAGCATTGCTCCTAAAGTTTCCTCCTTCTACTCAGTTTATGGTTCATCTTCAGCAAACTCCTCTACTCCAGCTATACAGTCTTATGAAGGTGCTGCTTCCCAAATGAAGTACCCTATGTTGATTACAATCCTTTTATCTGTTGCTTATCTTTTTTAATCCTTTTATGATCTGTTAATCTTTAGTTTTATTTTTTTCTTTGTGAAAATCGTGCTCTTTTAAATAGAAATTGTTAATGTTTTAGTCATTTTGTTTTGTTTATGTAAGTGCTTGTGGATCTTGAGATTCCTATTATAATATATACGATTGATTAATCAAAGAAGTATTGAACCTCATTAATATCTGAAGTTCCATTTTTTCCAATTTTTTCACTGCAGAGATCTAGACTAGTAACAAATGATGGTCAGATCTATTTATTAAGTACACACATATCTAATCTATGTAATGTAGTATATATCTATAAACAAGGTCAATGCAAATGATAATAACGACAATGACATTCAAGTTCAAAAATCTTTCTATAATAATGAATAATATGAACACAGGATAAAACAATCAGATAACAGTTGATATCAATACGGATGAGTTGGAATAAACCTTTCAAAAATTTTCTTTCTTCTCAGTTACAATTTTTTTTAGGAATCAATAAGACACATACAAGTAAACACGAATAATAATTAAAACTTCCTAATTTTTTTTCCTCGATAAAATATTCCAAAAAATAATTTTTCCATTTTTTTTAACAAAAACATATTAATACAGCACAAAACAATAAAAAATAGATCATGAACTTGTTAATGATTGATTCCAATTCAAAGCCAATTTCTAAACGATTCCAATTCCAATTAATGTAAAACTCAAAAGATTAGTAGTCACGACGAGGAGATCTATCACGGTTGAATGAACCACCTCTTGGTTGGAAGTCATCTCTTGAACGGTAGCCATCGCCACCGCCACGACCACCTCTGAAACCGCCTCTATCACCACCACGGCCGCCTCTGAAACCACCTCTGTCACCAAATCCACCACGGCCACCTCTAAAGCCGCCTCTATCACCGAAGCCACCACGGCCACCTCTGAATCCACCTCTGTCACCGAAGCCACCACGGCCACCTCTGAATCCACCTCTGTCACCGAAGCCACCACGACCTCTGAAGCCACCTCTGTCACCACGACCACCTCTGAAACCACCTCTTGAAGAAGTGAAAGGAACGTATGGGGAAGTATCTTCAGAAGCATCAAGGACGGAACCAGCGAAATCAGAACCGTTAACTTTGTTAATAGCTTCATCTAAATCTTCTCTTGAAGCAAATTCTAAATGACCAACAGATTCATTTAAATCATGATCTCTGTTAATTCTAGCAAAAGTAGGAGTAACACCAGAGTTATCTCTGACGTGGTCCTTTAAATCTTGCCAAGCGGCATCATCACTTAAACCTAAGACTTTTAATCTAAATTGACCTCTGGTATCATTACCTGGTCTTTCTTCTCTTTCTCTTCTGGCTCTAGCAAATTCTAAAGAAAGTTGAGAACCTTGGAAATCAGTACCATTTAAAGATTCAATGGCTTCCTTAGCATCACTATTTTCTTCAAATTCAACAAAGGCAAAACCATTCATCAAACGGATATCAGAAACGGGACCAGATTTGGCGAAAAGATCTTCTAAGTCTTCACGGGTGACTATAATTTTGTTAGTAATTGAAAGAAAAAAATAATTGAAAAATTATAACAATTATATATATATTCAAATGTATTTTAGCGAGCTGGCAAAATGGCAACAACATTATCATAATGGAACAAATAATTGTGAGGGAAAGCAAGACACATACTTTCATAAGAGAGAGGTCTAACAAAAAGACGGGTTTCTGAATATTCACTCATTATATATATGCTAAATTGGATTATAAGTATATGATAATAAGTATTTCTTTATGGCTGGAATTTTTTTGAAATCTGCTTTTTAAGGAGAAATTTAATTTTCACTTTCAAAATTTTCCAAAATTTCTGAGATTTCCGCCGTGATGGAAATTACACGAAAGTGTGCGAAACTCAATATCAATTTAGGTATGGAACAGAAGAAGAGAAGAGAGACGGCGGCTAATTAGCCGCTGAAGAGAAGACAAGAATCACTGCAAAAGAAGATGAATATCAACTATGGAACACACGAGTTGCAGCAATTGAAAACTCTCAAAGGGCTCAACAGTGATACAGCTCTAGTGTTCATCCACGGGGGAGCGTGGGTATACCCCAACAACAATTTTGACGATTTTGACACTCTTTTCGCTCAATTGCAACAAGTGACTCTCAACAAAGAGCTGGCTACCAGGTATCTGGAGTGTTATTCCATAAACTACAGACTCTCGCCAGAAGTCCAGCATCCATACCATTTGCTCGACACGATATTCTCATTGATACATCTTTCTCAGGAAAAAGGTGTGAAGAATATATCGCTTGTTGGTCATTCGGTGGGTTCTATATTGGCATTGCAGTTGCTCAATTATAGAGAATTGCTTGAGCTTTGCGAGTTTGAATTAGACGCTTTGCGCTGTTACAGCACCGTGCCACGAGAATTGGATCTGAGAGAATCACTATACCAATTTATAGGATCCAATCTACCTACCATAGACTTTGCTATACTCTTATCAGGAATCTACGATATCCCTGATTTAGTGGAAGAATATGAATCGTACGAATCGTGGGTTTCACAAGCGTTCCATAAAGGCGACTATTCGAAGGGCTCTCAGCTAACATCTGGCATCAATTTGAACACCAAAACAGAAATACATATCTGCCAGTCATTCTCAGATGAACTTGTCTCGGTAAGACAACAGAATTTGTTGACAAGTTATTTGCAACTGCAAAAACATCCATACAAGTGTTATTTTGACGAATTTGGATCGCATGATGATGTGTTCAAGAACCAAAAGATTGGTGAATATATATTAAAGGTTTTAGAGGAATATAATTAGACATTTCTACTTTAATGTAGCTGGGGATCTTCGCAGAAAATACAATAATAAGAAACAATTTCAAAATTTCTTCATAAACAGAGAGCAAAGGCAAATGGTAAAAAGAAAGATTTTGAAGCAAAAATAATTAATACACAATTCAATTCAAGATTGATTTAATAAGCCATTGATAAATGGTACGTATCCCTTTTGGTTTCTGATATTTCGAGTTCTTTTCGCCAGATTAATCAACTTATTGTTTTGGACGAGGCTTGGACCAGTCAAGTTGTAAAATCAATGATTTATAACCACGATTGTTCAAGTCATTTAATGCTCTTTCAGCGTGCCCTTCAGTTAAGAAAACAACATACGCCAAACCTTTAGATCTACCAGTTTCTCTATTTCTAACCAACGTGACTCTTTGCAATGGACCATATTTTGCAAACAACTCGTTACGCAAATCATCTTCAGTGACACTTTCATTCAATTGGGTAACACGTAATGTAGTAGAATCATCTCTATCTTCATATTTACTTCCAAGTGATAATCCACCATCTTTTTTGTTTCTTAAATGTGGAGGGATGAAAACATTTGATTTGGATTCTGGTTCTGGAGTAGCGTTTTGGGTAGCGCTAGCGGATTCAGCGTCAGCACCAAGAGTATCTTTATATGGACATTTAGAAGTGAAATGGGCACCACCACATACTCTACAAGTAATGGTATTGGTTGATTTCTTAGCAGCATCTTCAAGTTTACTTTCTTCTTCCTTCTTTTCGACTTCTTTCCATTGGGTACCAAGGTGCAAATCAACTGGTTCACCTATTTGAGTAGTACTGTAATCAGGACCTGGAGCTGAATTTCTTTCAGCACCAAATTTAGCCCATTTTTTCCTTTGTGCGACAAATGGATGAACAGTCTCTCTGACTATGGTTTCTTTAACTTTTTGTGTTATCTTGACTTTTTTGCCATCAGGATTCAATCTATATGAGACAACGGTCTTGGTACCATCTGGGTTAGTTGTGATGAGTGGAGCTGGTAACTCATCATCAGCGTCGGCCCATGAGGAAGATTTTCTGGATATTATTAATAACTATTCTTCTTCAAATTCACTTTCAACCGCTCAAACAAATGAGCCGTCCTTTATCTTGATTGAATTGGGGATATATTGGACTATACGTACGATGAAATATCTGCCATGTTGTATCGTTAACTATGTGTTTCTATGTCTCTTTAATTATTCCACACTTTTTTCAAAGTGATATACATTTTTGAAAAAATTCGATTTCCATTTATTTGCGGCGGGTAATTGATATTGTTTACCACGGGTTTCTATCCGATTTATTTACATAATTATTCGTATATAGACAGATATTATCATATTACAAAAAGAGTAATCAGTCTACAAGTGAAGATATTTCATCAAAATAATACATTTATATCACATAGTGTATAATATCGTTAACCGTAGAAAGAAAATATAAGAAATATTAGAGTTTTTGAAAGAGAATTTCTTTCTTTAATATAATTGAAATGAAAGAATGAGAAAATAAATCATTGTAGGGCATAATGCCGAGTCCTTATTATGTACATAATGGAGTCCGCTAAACTTCAAAATCATTCACCTTAGACCTCCCTCTACCTTCATCAGGAACAGCTTCTTCCTTACCGTTTGATGATGTACTTAATTTTGGAACAATTTTTTCTTTAAATTTTTTGATACTGCTCTTTCTGGCCGGAGGAGTCGTGAAATTTAAAGATTCATCACTATTATTGATAATTGTTGGTAAATTAGTTCTCATTTGAGGCGTTCTTAAGGAATTAGGAGATGGTGAGGTTGAATCAACCAGTGATTGTCTTCCAGAGTGAAGATGGTCTATTGGTACGGAAATCAATTCATGTCTTTTCGAAGGAGAGTTTTGCAAATTTTGAAAAGAACCATTCCTACTCAAAAATGATAATTTTTTTGGTGCTGTTACTTGACCATCACCTAAATTGCTTTTCAAAGACTTAGATCTATTTCTAGTTTTGAAATTGAAATAATTCTCAGATGGCGAAGGAAACGTGCCAGGACTTAGACTTCTCTGAGTGTTTGACATCAAACTTCTTTTGATTTTTTCATTCACAGTACCATTGATACTGTTGGGTGTACCAAGATCAATACTATTCTTATTTGTTTGAGCGCCGTGAACAATTTTCTTCAATATCTCATTATTTGACTCCACGATTGATTTTCTTATGTAATACGCAGAATCTTGACGGAAAATTCTTATCAACCCGCTTCTGTCAGTCGTAACTATTATAAATCCTTCTTTTATATTACGTTCTTCATCAGTATTATTCGTGTGCTCAATCAAGTTTATTTTACCAGTCAACTCATGTAATTTTGAGCTTTTCAAAGACCCAAATACAGGATGAGAACTTGCAACACTTGCTATTGATTTTTGATTCAAGACAGATTCGTTTTTCAACAAATCATAAATTGGATCATCTGATAACTCCAATAATTTTTTAGTAGCCGTGGGGGCAAAAATTGCACAGTTAACAGCAGAATGATGAGCATGGAAAAATGAACAACCTTTGTTCTCATTTGCAATCATATCTTTCTTCAGCAATGATAATTTTCTTTGTAATTTTCTATTTTTCAGTTTTTTGTCTTTTGATGTTATACAGTCATCTTTGTCATCATCAATGTTCATTTTCAGTAAATATTCGTCAATTTTTTGTTTTATGCCTTCACTATCATTTTTCCAAACATAAACCCAATGATTTTCTGACCCAGATATAACGTATTTTTGGTCATCACTCATAGTGCCCATAATCAGTGAAGAAGTATTTGTTAAACCTTTGAATCTTGTAACTAATCGTTTAGTTGAAGAATCCAACAATCTAATTCGTGAATCATTTGTAGTTATCAAAGCCCTGAACTGTGGCATCTCAGATGGACGTTTTGATCTCATGGCACCATCTTGATCAGAACCTGTACCATCATTAACACTAACAACTTGTATACCGGTAACTTTTGTATCGACTGATTTCAAATGCTTACTGCTCTTGATTTCAAACTGGCCTCTTAAATCAAGACCTTTAGTATCATAAACAAAACATTTCCCATTGAATCCACCAACGAGACAGGTATTACCATCAGGAGCAAATGCTGCCGCTGTTATTAACGAGCCAGTATCTGATTGATAAGCAATTTCTTTATCTAAGATAGACCACAATCTCAAATTATTATCTAGCGAACCACTTAAAAAGAATCTGTCATCTGTAGGGTGAAAGTTGACGGTAGTTACAAAATCACTGTGTTTGAAAGTCTTTAAACATGAAGTTTTATCAACATGCCATAACCTTGCTGTCTTGTCCATTGACCCAGATATCAAAAAGTTATTTTTTGACCAATCTAATGAAAGAACACCATCAGTATGATCTTTGAAAACTCTGAATGGTTGTTCATGAAACACAGGAGCGTAAACTGAAGCTTGATTACCATTAGTGCTTGTACTGCTAGTATTTGAGTGTGTTGGAGATAAAGGATAACCCATGTGAGGATGAGGATGCGAGTTATTGGCTTCGTATTCTAATCTGTCTAGAGGAGATGACACTACCTTCCAAATATTGATGATCGAATCTCTTCCAGCAGTAGCCAAGTATTTCCCATCAAGACTAAACTTCATAACAAATATTTCATTATTTTCAGTATGGCCAGTGTTTAGTTCTTGCGCCAAAAACAAACGTCTCAAAGACTTTGGACTGTTGATTGTTTTTCTTAGGACTTTCAAGTATTTTGGTGTAATTAATAATTTCTCCACATCGTCTTCTAATATCAAACCACCATGAGGTAGCATTTTTTTCATTTGTAAGGGTTTCATATCATGTAATTCGGAGTTTTCATTATCACTCATGTAGCCATTTGTTGGTTGACTAGACACTGGAGCCTTGACGCTTGGCTCATCTTCATCGTGATCGTTCTCTTCATCTGATTCAGAAAGTATCAACAGATATTTCCCATTGGACTCAATCACTCGTTTGAAATCATCAGTGCTATCTCGAGATCCATTAGATCCATTTGAAATGTTAGATGTAGTTGTTGAGTTTTTTCTATGTAGTAATTTGTCTAGGAAAGTCTTCCTAGGTTTCAATTTCTTACTGGAACTTCTCTCTACTGAGTTGGATGACAACGACGAGGTGTTTTGTGAGGAAGATTGGGGTGGAGTAGCCATAAGACTTGATTTTGACTTGTCGCTCACGATTGAAACACCTCTGTCTCTAGCCATATTTGAATAAATAAAAAGCTAAGGCTATTAGGATAAGCAAATGTAAATGTGGAAATTATTAAAAGCTCAAACAGACAGCGTGTAACTTGAAAAGAGCCGTAATAAAATGGTTTCTGTTGATATCTATATTCCAGTAGAATAAATGGTGAGGTAAGTGGAAACAGATTGCTAATTCCCAGTCCTATCCTTAATTAAATGATTGATTGAGAAATAGGCAATTGGTCTTACAGCAATATATAATAATATGTTAAGGGAAAAAGCTCGTGCAGCGATCAAATGTCACGATGAGTTCGCGCACAAGCTCGATTCAGATGGCGGTATAGGCGGCTGGCCCGGGGGGGCCAGCCTACAAATTATCTAGCTTTATGTGCAGGAAAAAATTGAAATCAAGAGAGAAATTGTGTAATTAACGTGGTATATAAATTATAACTTGTGATTATCAAACTTATCCCGATTGAAATTTGAAGTGGCTATATGTCAGGTAGTTAGATGCTAGTCTCTAGACTCTAGAGCAAATTAAACAATACATTATACATTCTATTTGAAAAAACAAAACTACTTTATCTCTATAAGCGAACTAGCGAAAAGTCTTTCTTCAAAAGGAAGACATTTTAGATTTTTGGATGTTCAATCCATTGGACAATTTTCAAGCACTGTTCCATGAACGTCAATGTAAGAACTGTATGTGGAGCAATACGCATCAATTGTGCTGGGAATCCTTTATACAACGAAAATATACCTTCCGATCTAACGGTTTTAATAAAACAATCAATTGGTCCTTTGTATAAATTACCCTTTTGATTATAGACTCTTGTCAAGATAACATCCCAGGGATTCATAACAACACCAACACCTAAACCTGCAAATGTAGAAGCAGTTAAATGTAAACCGGTACCTTCAGTCATAATATTATTTTGAAGTAAAATAGATTTGGCTGCGTTATATATAGGTAACTGAACTGATGATCCAGCACCCGTACGCAAAATAGCGGCATCGACCCCTCTGAATAATCCTTTAACACCTTCTGTTTTAAAAATTGTGGAAAACCCATTAGCTAAAGATGTGTAGTGAGTTTGTTGACCAACTTTGATTTGAGCTGAATATGATTGCATTCTAGTTTTAATCAAAAACAATGGTGAGCCAATGATTGCACCCGCAATTCCAGATAATGCTCCAGAGAATACATTGATCCCAACTGATTGAACTTGGTGCGACTCCAATCCAGGGAATATGAGGCCATTTGTAATATTTCTTATAGGTTCATACAACCCCAACCTACATCCATTGAGACCAATTTGATAAATCGAAGCACATAGTAAACCCTTTTGGCAGCCTCTGATACCTTCATTCTTATAGATGACACTTAGAGCTTGCACCGGATTTTTGTATGGTCTTGGGGCTGTTGCATCTTTTGCTGCTAATTCCCCTTGTAATTGCATTCTGGTTTTCACCAATTCGATTGGATTGGTGAACATAACGGCACCACATGCTGCAAAGCCTTTTATAATTAGATTAGATTGAAAATGTTTTTTTTTTTAATAATACATACCACCAGCGAAGAATCCACCTATAAAGTTAGTACATAAATCCCTTATGATCAGGTCACAAGATCTATAAATCTAAATTACTAGTACTCACCTATGGTGGAGACACTTTGAGCAGCAGTTTTTTCTGTATTAGCAGACATCCCTCTAGATATAGTATGGCGTCTGATCTAACCGCTGAAGTTGTTAAAACTGAAATCATTGATCTTGGTCAAAAAATTCTGGCTTATAAATTTTGCACTTCTCCAGAGTCCAGAATCCGATACAGATCGAGCGGGATATTAATTTTTAGCTCACACAACGGGTAATGCGGATTTGCAACTCCGTATTTTTGTAAGTGAAGAAAATTGGTGTGAATCGTGATTGAGTCTTGGCCGCTACATTGATGTCATTTAAAAACGATAGTAGTTCCAAACCAACCAGCTATAAACGTAACAGTATAAAAGTTGTAGAAAGACTTCAAAGACCTCAGTCTGAATACGGAGACTTTGCAATGAGCCACTTTTGAAATGAAATATTCAATTAAATCAACATAAAATTATAAAAACCATTTGAACTCCCCTTGAATTTGAACAGATAAATTAAAAGATTAAAAAAAGGTAACAAGTATTTGTGAATTGAAATCAAAATCAAACGAAACTATATAATCACGGAATTGGATTTAACCCAGGCACTGTACCCCCACGACCATCAAGAAGCAACAACTGATTAAGATCACGGTCCTCAAGATTGTTTTCAGGTTCAGCTGTGCCAGTATCACTGTTGTCTCCCATGCTATTATTATCATTATTATTATTATTATTATTGTTATTTATATTATTGTTATTGTTGGCAGTATTTCCAGCACGTGAGTGAGGATTCTGAGTGTTACCACTTATCGCGTTTGATGAAGAACTATTGCTTTGAACACACCAATGACGATGATAGTGCCATGCTTTCATTTGGCACTCTTTAGAACAATATTTGGTTCTTTTGCAACGACGGCATTTTGCAAACTCCCTAGGATAAGATTCCCATTTCCCACAATCGAAATGTGCACATTGTCTCACACCCCCTCTGGACTCATCCTTACGACAAGAATTCCTCATAATGACTCCAGCCCAATAATACATATCAGAGTTGTTTTGAACTTTACCTGTGAACTTTTCAACTAATGGAAAAATATTTATCTTCTCCAACGGTTGCAATGAGTGGTCAATATCTTCATCATTTGGCCCAACTTCAAAATTTGAATATGTATCGTAATTCCACTTTTTATGTAAAATTGCCTTTTCCTTCAATCTAGATTGGATTTTATGGTACTTTATCTTATTTTGGTCATTTTCGATTTGTTTATTGATTTTACTGTTAATTTTCACAAACTCAACAGCCTTCTCAATGTTGTTGGTAATAGTTTCGGCATTTTTTATAGCTAAGAAAATAGACTTATTCTCAAATTCCGATGACGAGTTGGCATTGTTGAAATTAATTCTGACTGAAGCATTGCTATTATTCAATAAAGTGTTTGCTTTGGTTGGCTCCAACAATTCGGGTGATCCAGTTTTAGAATTGTCATAAGGAACAGGTTCATTGACTTCCCCATCATTATCGTCATCCAATAACACGTTCTTATCAAAGCAATTTACCATATCGGAAGCATTATCGCTGTCATTTTCATTTTCTTGATCTAAATCAATATCATCATCTTTATCTAAACCGGGGACCTGATTGTTCGTAGCAGAAAAAGTATCTAATGGAGGTGATTTTAAAGACATACCCCCAACCAAATAAGTATCTTGCAAATTCTGTTTTAAATATGAGTACTTGGAAATGAATGCCAACAACTGTAAAGACCAGACAATATCATCTTCCCGCGGAAGCAATACACCTTTTTGAAAGTTCCTCGGGGCTTGTATATTAGCAAAAAGTTCAGCAGAGGAGCTATCGATGGGACTGTGATTCTGATGCTGATTTCTAAGCAATGGCTGCAATATATTACTATGAATACTCGATTCATTCATCTCTTCAGCTTCACTCAATCTTCTCAATAAAAAGCTGATGATGTAACGCCTTCTAATCTCAGCAATATCATTTGAAGAAGTAGGATGTCTCAACAATCTGTACAAGGATTCCCTTGACATATTATTGATATCTTCTTCTAAAAGTGATTCAGTGTCAAATAATGGTTGATTTGATTGATTTTGACTATTGATGTTTGAATGATTGTTTCTATCTTGCGGAGTCATGCTTAAAATATTTTGAAAGATCTCACCCAAATCGTTATTATTGTTTGTGTTGTTAGCATTAGTATTAATACCACTATTCAAAACATTAGGGCCCATATCACTATGAACACCAGCGGCAGGAGTAACGTCGACATCTTGTGCAGTTCCCTCATTCTGGTTCACTTGGTTGTCTGCGGCTTGTGGTGTCTGATTTCGTGGGTCAATGAGGATGTCTCTACCTTGATTAGTTATGTTGATGATATTTAAATGAATATTAGCAGTATTTGGTGCTGTCGGTAAAGGTGTATCCATCGTATTAGCTGTTTGCGGGTTCGAAATAGCAGCATTTCTGATTCTAATTTCAGGTCTTAACGTATTGTCGTTATCAGAATTATTCTGAGGCATAGCAGCACTGGACACCTCAGCCGTGTTGCTTCTGGAGCCAGAACTGGATGATGAGCTTTGATGGTCGTGTGTTCTATGTGTAAGTAAGTAATTGTCTAACACTGTGGCAATAATGGGAATCATACCAGCCTCAACAAGTTTCTTCCTGATCTTTTCAGTGCCTCTTGTGCCGATTAACACAAGACATTGAAAAGCTAAAGTCCATTTCCATGCTACCAACAAGTTATTATTATTCATCAAAGGCTTGCGACATTCATGTAAAATATCAATCAATCTTTCGATACCACCATCGTTAGCTAACGTTTCTCTTACTTTGGCACTCGAAGATGCTAAAAATGTAAGATGATTCAAAGAGTTAACTAATGGCCTATCTGCTGTACAATCCAAAGCTCTTCTATCATATAAGGTAGTGGTAATGCTGAGCGCGGCTTTGTTGCCAGATACTGACTTAAAATTTGAATCTCGCATGTTTTTGAAAATTCGTTATTATGAATGTAGTTTTTTGATGATTATGAATGTTGTATGATGTGGGCAATAATAAATTAATTAAAATGAATATGGTGCCTATTTTAAATGAATAATATATGATTTCTTTAAACAAATGATATTGTACCTTAACGAATCAAGGAAATAGGGAAAAATGAGATGGAGAACAGCCAACCAAACCAAAACAAAACCAAAGCCTAAACCAGAGAAAAGTATAAAAGATGAATATGCAATGATTTCAGTGAGGAGGTTCAATATATAATTTCCAGACACTTGCCAACTTTTAATTTTAAATCCTGTAATTTCTTTATTCTGAGATCGATTGGTTCAATTTATTTAATCGATTTTTACTTTTGAGTGGCGCCAAATTCAGTACAAATATATTGTCATACATAAAATTCCGCGAAAACGTCTGCGTATTTGGCTAGTGCGTGGCTGCATCATTCCAGGGCTTTCACGAAACCTTGTTATAAATTGGATCAGAAAAAATTAATGATCTCAGTTACTTAGGTTCCTAATCACCACATTTTAATATTATGTAATAAATTATATAATATTCGATCTATCACGTGATGGTGAGAAATCGTCAAATGCGGAGCTTAGGGATTAAATGCATCGCTTGTTAGCGATTGCAGAGTTGATTTCCTCTATTTGGCCCAATATCAACACCAACCACACCAAACCTTCACTATTTTATTCTCGAATCTTTTAGTAGCCGGTAGATCACAGTACATAAAAAAAATCTTAAAAAAAAATCTCCAAAACTGAACGAAGTGCAGACCTTTCAAAATCGATTTGTGCATTTTTTTTTGACCATTTTTGTGTTATGTAATCATATCCACTTAGCTTGTGTAATCTCTCTCACTAAAAGTCTATTGAAAATAGACGCTGAAGTTGAGAAAGAAGAAAATTTAGATTTGATAGTATCGTAGAGTCTATGATGGTATATACTTTCAATCGACCTTGGTTGTCCTCATTTATATTGTGTTTTATGGTGTCGAATTTACTATCGAAATAATTTCAATCTCACTGTTCGGTTGCGTTTAGTTACAAGGCTCTACTTTCGTCCTTCGGACTTCGTAGATGCTTTGTCGTGGGAAGTTCAAAAGAATTTGGTGCTGTTCGCGCAAATAGATAGTGGAGCTTTGTGAGCAAGGTAAGATCTCAGTTTATCGTGAACCAAGATGTAGAAGAAAGATAGAAGAAAGACTACATCAGGCAAATTCATAAAGTAAAGTAAAGTACATTTATTCTAAGCAAAGAAAACGCAAAACATATTAGACTGAAGCCCAGATTTCCTTACCATTTGCTTGCATAGATTCGCCCAACTTCTTAACATTTTCATCCCAAAGACTCAATTTTTCACGCATAGATTTGATTTGGTTCAAGTTTAAAATTCTTGGCTGGACCCAATTAATCAAAACGATCTCATCAACCTGGTTAATAAACCCTTTTATAAGTCCTAAACTTAAAGCTTTCATAACGAGATGTTCAACGTCATCTAAATCTAAGCCAGTTGTTGAGGAAATCTCACTAAAAGTTAAATTTCTATTTGAGGATGGTTTCAAGGAAATCAATTCAATTAAAGACATTATACAAATTTTCTGTCTCAAAAAGGATTCATTTTCCTTCAAAATAGGTGAGTTGTTCAAATTAACCAATAACTTGTCAAATTCTAGCAAATTTCCGGAGTTTAAAGCTAAGATTAAATGATTCAACCATTCAAACTCAGTGTTGTTCAAGAATGTGAAGATTTCATGCAAGATCAACTCTCCAAAATTGTAAACTAAGTCACCTAATAAGGCACTAAGCGATAAATCATATGAGATGGCTTGCTTTTCAATTATTGAATAAGCTGATAAATCAACGCATGCTAAGTATAAAAAGGTGGTTCTATAATAATTTGAGTAATCTAGTTTCAACTTGTATAATGCGGCCTTTGTGAAGTAGTAAGCTGAATTGATTTTGTTATTTATTGAGTCCATTGATTCTATTTGTTTTCCAAATTCTTCCAAGACATCTGAAGCTTCATTCAATTTTTTTAATTTTAAGTAAAAGTTAGCAATTTCAATGTTGATGTATATAAAACTTTCATATTCATTTTCCATACCATTGATAGTTTCTTTCAAAGAAAGTAAGTTATCTAAACCCTCATCTAATGATGAACATTCATTTATTGAAATTAATAAGAAATCGATTAATCTTAATTGATTGATTTTGGATTGAAACTTTGAGATAAAATTGTCATACAACTTTAATCTGATTCCCTTTGAATGCTCACTGGCGTATAATTCAACCAACGAGTTTGTTAACTGATGCCATAATTTTCTTTCATATAAATCTTCTAACGAATAAAAGATACCTGCTAATTCTGGATTGGACTCCGAACGTAAAACAGCCAATACTGTTGAGGCATCATTATCAATGTCCATAGCGCTCATATCGTTGACGTGTGATATTTGGATATTCTTTTCCGAAGATTGTTGATTTGGCGTCAAGATTTTGATTAATCTCTTTCTCTATTTCGGCCTTCAAAGCATATTCACAATTGCCACCAAATCTGAAAGTACCCAAATAATAAAATGCTTTCGCGAACCTACAATTTTGAATTTGCGCGAATACAGTGGGGGAATTGGTTCATTCACTCGTGAGTCGCAACTGAGAGAGAAAACAGCGTACCTACTACTATTCTCTAAATTTAAAACATAAAATATCTCATTATTACCATTTTTAAATATTGAACTCTATACAATTTTGGCCCCACAAGAGTGTTGCTGTCGGTGGTTCAGCTGTTGCAACTCAATGCTCAGCGATTAGTCATTTTTCTTTAAGCGATCATCTTCATTTATTTCAAGTTCATCATCTAATTGGAAAACTGTTGCATCATCATCTAAAGATTTTCTTTTCTTGTTATCATTCGACTCGTCATAAGTTGGAGGTTCATCGCTATGTGCGCTGGATGATGGTTGATGATTGAACATAGATCCTTCATCATGTTCATTCAATTCAAAATCAATGGAATCAGAAGATTCTCTATTCTTGTTATGATGGTCATCATCAACTCTTGAATACCCATTTCCATTCTCTTCATCTCTACTGATCAAACTCAAATCATCTAAATCAAAATCGTTTGCATTTTCAGGGTTGGTGGGAACCTGCTGAGAGACAGCTAACATATAAGAAGTTTCTGTAGGTCTCCAAATAAAGGCAACACAGCAAAAGACACCAAAATAAACCAAAGATGGCCAAAAGTCAAAGACAAAGAATCTGGATTTCCAATGTTGTTCAACCAATTCAGTGGAGGACATACCAATGAAAATAAAAGCTGAAACAACTATTCCCAAGAAGACGGTTAGTAACGAAGCGAATATAATTCTGAATAAGTATTGATATAATTTCAATTTGATGATCTGTCTTTGTTGGTTCAAATATTCAGTAGTCTTCCGTATAGAGGCCAAGATAACAACATAAAATATAGTTAAAGCAATTGTGATTGGAATCATTGGAATAATTTGAGCATAACTTGCAGTTTCAGTAGTTGTCAAATAATTACCGATGATATAAACAACGGCGCAAAGGAATGTAACAAATGCAAATACTTTACATTTCAACATTAATTTATTATTCAACTTAGCATGAACAACACCGTAACCCAACGATATAACAAGCAATAAGAAGAACGAGAAGGTAATTCTGGCTGCATTCAAAATTGCAATAAAAACCATATAGACTTTCACACCAGCATTCATACCCTTTTGATTTTCTAAATCATAGAATGACCAGATCAAGATAGTCTCGGCTGTTAAAAATCCAAAGAAATAAGCAATGTATTTTTGTAGTGGTAAGATTTCATTCTTGTGTCTGTAGTAATTGAAAAGATAGATGAATAAACCAACAGCATAAAATATAGCTAAAGCACCATAAGCAGGTAATTTTGGTATTTCTGAAGCTGATAGTTGACCAAAACTGTTTCTGAAGTTAACGTAACCTGAATACTTCTTGGCGGTTGAAGAATAAGTAGCAACACAGTAGTATCCTGTGTTCTTGATCTGGTAATCAATATCTGCATTACCCAATTCCGTGACACGTTGGGTTATTAATTCTGATGTGGCGGTTTCATTGGCATCAGGACTTATGATAAATTTATTTAATGATTTGGATGTACATAAATTGTTTTCAACTGCGACTTCATCACAGATATATTTGTAAGTTCCATCAGGTAATGGGGAACCAATTAAGTCGAAATCTTTGTATTCAAACACGATAAAAGCTAACGAGATACCATCGTCAGAATTGTCTGGTGTGAACTTCTGTAAATGAACTTGGATATATGGATTTACCTTGCCGGACCAATCCTTCTTGGAGTACATACCAGTACAAATCTGTGAGTAGTTTTCATCAAAATCACCTTTGTTGGCCTGGACTAGTATGAACGAACATAATAGAGTTAGGATGGAGATAATCGAGAGCATTTTTGATACTCTCCTTAGAACTGAAAATTTATATGATCAAGATTGATTTAGCTGATTCTAGGAAATAAAATCTCCTTTTGACTCTTTGAGGGCGCTGTTAAATTTATGCGGCTTTTCTTGACTTCCGAAACAAGACAGAACTGAAATACGGATGACCTCATTCGGATATCTAAAATTGCTATATTTAGTTTAATTTTATTTATTGCCGTAATAGGAAGTTCTATTGGGTAATACTAAGATAAATCACATAGCTCCCAGTTAGGAATTCATACTTCCTGACCGTATATCGTTGATATCACGTTACCTGGACTCTCGGAAATCGTTTTTCAAGTTTCTCTTACTTATTAATTGATGAAGACTGAATAAAAAGATGTTGCTTCAACTCAGGAATATACCAAAATTGAGAAGTTAAAGGAATGTCCATGTTGCATTCGAGGTCCATTATCAGATCTCAGAAAAGACGTCTTGCCACATCGAGCTATAATGTTTCCAAAGTGTTGAGAAACTATCCAGTTGGTCTAGAAGTCCATGGCTACACTATTGATAATGTGTTGCCGGTACCTGAACTCTCATTGACTGCTGTTGACTTGACACATTCAAGAACTGGTGCTAAACATTTGCACATTGACAGAGCTGACAAGAATAACGTGTTCTCAATCATTTTCAAGACCAATCCTCCCAATGATACTGGTGTTCCACACGTCTTGGAGCACACCACGTTATGCGGTTCATATACATATCCTGTGAGAGATCCCTTTTTCAAGATGTTGAATAGATCTTTGTCAAACTTCATGAATGCATTGACTGGCCATGATTACACATTTTACCCCTTCGCTACCACTAATCAAGTAGATTATGAGAATTTAAGAAAAGTATATCTTTCTTCAGTTTTTGAACCATTATTAAAGGAGGAAGATTTTTTTCAAGAAGGTTGGAGATTAGAGAATGAGAATCCAGAAGATAAAGAGTCTCCTTTGACATTCAAGGGTGTGGTCTACAACGAAATGAAAGGTCAAGTTTCAAACGCTTCATATTATTTCTATATCAAATTCCAAGAGTCAATATACCCATCATTGAATAACTCCGGTGGTGATCCAACAAAGATTACAGATTTAACATATGAGGATTTAATTGACTTTCACAGATTGAACTATCATCCTTCGAACTCTAGGACATATACATATGGTGATATTCCGTTAAAAAATCATTTGGAAAAATTGAATGCAGAGTTTAAACATTTTGGCAAGAGATCTGTCAAGAACATCATCAAGAAACCAATAGAATTGACTGAAAATAGAGAATTCCTTATGGATGGACCTGTTGATCCAATGACCCCGGCCAATAAGCAGTACAAAACTTCATTAACATGGTTTCTTGGGAACCCATCTGATGTTTATGGAAGTTTCTGTTGGAAAGTATTAAGTAATTTACTCACTGATGGGCATTCTTCTCCATTTTACCAGAAATTGATTGAATCTGGTTTTGGTGATGAGTTCTCTGTTAACTCAGGATTTGATGGAACCACTAGTTTGAATTCTCTTACAATAGGTTTACAAGGTTTAACAGAAGACAATTCAGCAGGTTTATCAGAAAAAGTTGAATCAATCTTCAAAGAAGTTGTCAAAGATTTGGAAGAAAAGCCAGAGCTTTTCAACAAACGTGTCGAAGCGATCATCCATCAATTAGAACTTTCAAAGAAAAATAAGAAATCTGATTTTGGTATGGGATTGTTATATTCAATTGCTCCACATTGGGCTAATGATATTGACCCCTTTGATCTTTTAGCATTTGACGATATTCTCCATCAGTTCAAGCAAGAATACACTCAAAAGGGTTTCTTTGCAACTCTCATCAACTCTAAGATATTGAATCAACCTCATGTCAAATTTACAATGAAACCAAATGAAAATTTTGAAAACTCTGTTTTGGAGGAGGAAAGCATAAGATTACAAAAGCAAGTAAGTCAATTGACTGCAGAAGATAAAGAAATCGTGTATAAGCGTGGATTACATCTTTTGGCTAAACAAAATGAAAAGGAAGATGTATCTTGTTTGCCTACTTTAACTATGAAGGATATTCCAATAAAAGGTGAAAATATCTCAGTTGAGTTTTCAGGCTTTGAAAAATCTGAAAATAAATTACAGAAAAGAATCACAGATACTAACGGATTGACTTATTTCAGAGCCGTCAAGCCAATTCCACAAATCCCTGAAGAGTACTACCCATATTTACCATTATTTACTGAATGTTTATTGAATTTGGGAACAACAACAAGAGAAATGAGTGAATTAGAGGAAGACATCAAACTACATACTGGTGGATTATCAGCGTCCGTCGATGTCAGACCATCTCCAACTGACATAATGGAACCTCGCTTGCAATTCAATTTGAGTGGTACTTCTTTGGATAACAATGTGAGCAAGATCTTTGATATTTGGGCTGAACTCTTGAATAACACCAACTTCCATAACATCGAGAAATTAACTACCCTAATTAGGTCTTTAGCTTCTAATAATGTTAGTGGGATTGCTGAAAGTGGGCATGTGTATGCCAGAAACTATGCTTCCAAATACTTGACACCTGTGAAGTACATTCAAGACTCATTAAGTGGTATCTCTCAAGTCCAGTTTGTTAATAGTTTAAGTCAAATGGTAGATAACGGTGAATTAGAGACTAAGATAATACCTATTTTAGTCCACTTACAAAAAATAATTGTTAATAATTCAGACTTTAAATATAATTTGATTTGCGATTCCACATCAATCAATGAAAATGCAAGATTGGTTACAAATTTCAACAATTCACAACTTTTGGAATCAAAGGAACAGTTCACTGATGAATTATACAAGATTACTTCAAAATTCGCCCAAGGACAATTAGGTTTAAATAAACAAAAGACATTGATCAATTTACCATTCCAAGTCAATTACGCCGCTATGGCTTTACCTGGTGTTCCTTATGTCCATAAAGATGGTGCAGCATTACAAGTTGTATCACAATTATTGACTTTCAAGCACTTACATAAAGAACTTAGAGAAAAAGGAGGGGCTTACGGGGCTGGATTATCATATGGAGGTTTGGACGGGATTCTAGGATACTATACATACCGTGATCCAAACCCATTCAACTCAATTGAAGCGTTCCAAAAAGGAGGTGAATACGCTCTTAGTCAAAACTGGTCAGAATCTGACTTACAAGAAGCTAAGTTGACTTTGTTCCAATCTATAGATGCTCCTGTTAATGTTAGTGATGAAGGTGTCGTTAATTTCAAGAATAATGTTACTGATGAAATGAGACAAACTAGAAGAGAAAACATTTTGAGTGTTGGTAACGAGGAAATCAAGAATGCTGTTTCCAAGTATCTTATTGGAAATTTGAGCAAGAGTAAAATTGCTTTGGTCGGTAATAAGAGTGATAAAATTAATGATGAGTGGGGAATCATTGAGATGGGTGTCCAGTCACCTGAAGAAATAATTTAAGAGTTTTAATGATTAATGTGAAATTAAATGCTTGTATATAGAAATTTAATACACTTAGAAAATGGTCATAAGTTGTAGCTCTACGAGAATACAGGAATACAAGAATATCAAGAAAGGCATGAAAAGCAATCATTTATTAACACTTTCCAATAATCCAGTGACGAGATGTTTAATTGGATCCTTTTCAGCACCATAATCAAAACAGAAATCTCTGGAATTCTGTAATGCACAAACAACATTATCATTACTTATATTTTCCTCATTCAACAGACTAATTCGTTGCAATTTCACTATAGCATTGAACAATCCTTTAATATGAACTATCTGGACATTATCATCACTCACCGACAATGTCAACCCCAAATAATCATCAATTACCAAATGGGAATCCTCATCTGAATTGCCTAGTTTGATTTCACTAATATCCCAATAAGAGATTCCATTAGGTATGAGAACGTTATTACCAGTACACAAATCTCCCGGATTGCTCCAGCCAGTAATGTCAACGTCAAATCCTATCGAGCCACTAATATAGCTGATTTCAAACTTCCCTTGGTATTCTTCTACTATAACCAAATTGGGCCTATACATAGCAGACCCACAGCCACAATTATCTATATGAGCTCGAGCAAAGCCGATCCAGATTTGTTTCCCTGTGGGAATGGATATTAATTTATGAGTTGGGATAGGTATCAAAGCTGTTCCTCCTCTCATTTCTCCAACAGGTTCATCATTTGGAGTTGACGGATCTAATTTATAGACGAAATTGCATAATCCCGTTTGAATTGAGCATTCCAAGACACTTAAACTTTCATAGCGATACATAAAGTTTACTTTATCGTGGTGTAATTTTTCACCATCATACACCAAGGATGGAACGAAAGGTGTCCAGTTTTTCTGCATTTGTAGTCTTTTGGAATCAGAGAATCTGAATTCAATTTGTTTCCCGCTGAATGGCAAATATCCGAAAATACTTCTGTAATAATTGTTGTATCGTTCATCTTTTGGATCATTTGGGTCAAAATCTGTATCTGAAGGATCTAATCTATGAAGCATGTTAAATATAACCAAAGGTTCTTGGAAACCCAATTCATTATCAATCATCAATATTCTTGGATCCTCAGGGCCCCAGGTTTTACCCTTCTCCAACTCGTAGTAGAAATCGATGGGTAAGAAACTTGGGAACTGGATGAATTTATACGCGATTGTCTTAGTAGCTTCATCTTTGAAAGGCACATTCATTTTGAAATTGAAGAGCTCGTCCCAGTTTGCATCGTAGATTTGAACATATGCGAAACTTATCAAAGGTGAAGATCTATCACCGTTCGGAGAGTAGATTACTCTGCTGATGAGGAAATGAACACCAAATTCTTTCAACCAAACAGAACAACCTCCGAATCTGAACCAGAATTTTTCAATTGTATTTTCAGCCAACTCGTGGGCAACCTTTTTGAAAAATTGCAGATATTCAAACTTAGACTCTAAAATTGTTTGTGCCAACATAGATAGAGGCGAATCAAGCAAGAAAGGTTTCGAGATCTGGATAGATAGTATTGATGCGATCTCTGGACATTTATCTAGATCTTTATCTATGAATATATTGTTTGTGAACGAGGTTATTTCGTGCTCTTTGAAGTTGTAATTGACTATAGTTCTGGATATAGGATCATCCCACTTGTCATCAATAGGCTTGTATAGGGAAGTTGAGTTCCGACGAGCATCAAACGACGACGTAATGTGTAAGTTTGCGTGATTTGGTAGTGCTATAAGATCTGACTTTGAGTATTTGATATGGTCGTTGGACTTGAATGTCGTGAACAGCGTTTTCTGCACAAAGGCGACGAGACAGATGAGAAACAAAGCCAGGAACGCCAAGTTCCGCTTCTTAGGCACCAACCGTGTCATTCTGAGTACCATCTTCAAGTCTGAGCAGTCCGAGTGAACAACCAGAACACACTCAACATGTTTTCTTGAGGATTTGTTGCTGCTCTACAGACTACAGTACTAACTAGACGCGCGAACTCGGCTGTTATTTTGATTCCGGATTAGCACTTTCTCTGATCTCAACGGGCTCGTAGTATTTAATAAATGTGATTATCCGAATTTTAAAATTTATACTATTGATAAATTACCAGCTCGTAGCTAAACTCTTACACCATAAGACCCTAATCAGCTCCCGGTCACAGCCTATAGGACCTCCAGAAATATGGGTATTCACCTGTATTCAGAGAAATGAGCACGCAGTGAGGAGATTCAAGAATACCAGTCAGCTTGAGTGGCACAAAAGAACTTATTTATCGCAGTTGTTGAACATTACTGTTTTAAGTGAATGTCCAACAACTGAATATGCTGCAGCTGAAAAACTTTTAACGTTTTTAAGTATTTGTGGTCACGATACAGTGTACTAATATCAGAAGGGTTTATTTTAATTAACTGTTTCAACAATTTCGAGCTTTATTTTCACTTTCTCAGCCCAGAAAGGTGTATGAATCCTCATTTTGAAGGACTACGTAAACAATCTTCAGGCAAATTTCAAAATAAGTGAAAAGACTGTAAAATCAGCGGTGGGCAGCTTTTGTCCGAGATAATTGTGTTGAGAACCAAGCGAAAGTGGATTTGAATTTATAGGTGGATTTGATAGAGACCTCAGGCTCAGATATATCAAACAATCTCAAGAGATTACAGGCGGTGGCTTCGCTCTAGCTACTCTCTTCAGACATCTTTATAGTTACCATATACGGCATTCAGATCGTTCCATTGGGTTTAAAAAAATTCAAAGTTCCCCATCTAGCTCTCCATACATTGTACTGTGAAAGGTACGAACGAGCTGAAGACGTGTATAGGAATGATAAACATAAACATTTTATGGATGAATTGAAAGGATTGGAACAATACTTTGAGTGAAATTTAGTTAGATCTCTACAATATATATGGAGAATCGTTGCTGACTTATACAGAAGACAAATCACTGTTAATTATCCATACATTGAAGATAAAAGAGTCATAAGCGAGAAGGAACTAACAGACCATGTATACAGTATAGAATGTACTAGGGAAGAAGAAGCTTTAATATCCAAAAGAGTAAGAGGTCGTCAGTATAAGTGTGAAAATAGTGATGAATTTTCCAATATCAAGCACTATACTATGTTCCTCGGCATATGTACTTATGGCCGTGCTGGATATTTATCCTTGAATTGAGTATATAAATGAGAATTATATTACTGCGAATATGTGATCATACTCTACGACAAGTAACTTCCCTTTCTATATATTCAAAAAAAAACATAAACCTTTCTGTAATCACCATTAAACAATAAACAAAATATATTTTGAATCACAATCAGTAATCTCTGTGAACAAAGTGTCATAATTAAAACTATGAAAGGAAATGAAATAATACTAATCGCCTCCCTTTTGCGAAAAATAAAAACCAAATCCATATCAAAACTCGATATATGTCCCACATCATACTTAAAAGAAAGAAAATGAATTCAAAACAATGTGTAGGTTCTAATGAGGAAAACAGAGAACTTTTTGGAATAAGAACACACCCCCAAGGTTATTCCGAGTCATTAATCTATTTTTAAGCATCCACCTCTTTCACTAAGCATCTCTTCAAATCCACGTATGTTAACTCGCGATTATCCGCCAATATATAATCAAACTTTTATTCATTGACGACAACAAAGCATGAGTATTAATTAAGTATCAGAATCGAATTAATCACGTTTCCAACGAACTTGATAAGGTTGAGGAGCATAATAGATACCACCAACTGCCAACTGAGTATTCCAATGATCAATATAAGAACATAAAGCACTTGATAACGCCATTTCTAAAGGCATTTTGCTTTCATCGACTCTTATAGTAAAGCCTGAGGCACCAGCTGGAATAACTTGAGCAATTCTCTCTCTGATTTCAGATTCTTTTTCACCGACATTGTGAATCTTTTCTAAAAATTTACCTTCAGTTGTCCAGTGGTAGGTACTGCCATCAGCCATAATAAATTGACGGTAAGCACCATTAGCATCTACTTTATGGCCAATAATATGCCATCCTAATTCAGCGGCAGGTATTTTAGGAGCTCTTATCAACAAAACATTAGACCTTAAACCAGCTCTTAAAGCAGCGACAGGTTCATCTTCACCATTTTCACCAGTACCTCTAATAGCAGAAGAGTACATTCTATAACCACCTTTAACAGCTCTTGATCTAACAAACCAAAATAATCTATTATTAGCATCATTTGAACCTAATGGTTCAGTACCTTTCTTAGTATCATAAACATCAAATGTCTTGGAACCAGAACCAAATCTTTTTCTAACAGCATATTCAGTAACTGAATCATCTTCTGGTAATTCTTTGATTTGTGGGATAAAACGTGAAGCACGACGATGTGGATGAAATAAAATTGATTTTGCAACCACTAATGGTCTCATAACCGGAGAAAGCAAAAGTTCAATAGGCATTTTGAATAAATTCAAGAATTAGCAAAGAAATAATTTCAAAATTGGTTAAAAACGAGGAGCAAAAATGAAAGAAGGAGGAAAAGACGATGATATGATGTGGTTTTTATAGTTTTTGTTCCTTAACTCCAAATCCGTCTTCCAGCGTTTGTGAATATGAACCACAAAAAGCAAAAATCAAAAATGCAGCAAATCTCCTCTTCTTAAGAGCTGCGATCATGTAATCAAGTGGAAAAACTTGACCGGCTCACCTGGACATGATTATTCATATGCAGAAGCATGTAACAATTTACTCAAATCATCTATAATCTGTGTTGAGTTTTGAATTCAATGAAATAAACAAAACAGATATTGAAATTGTAGGTCTAGCAACTAACTTGCACATTATTGGGAGGAAATATAAATCAGGATTACCAGAGCGTACATGATGTACAGTTCATATGAATTCGCTTTCATTTGGCTGAGGTTTAAACCATGTTTTTAGCCTTTCATTGTAGAATAGCACATCGTTCATTAAAGGGCCTTATCATCTACGTCTTCCTGATGGAGGCATATTCTGTGTTACCCGGATAAAAATTGAAAATCATACTAACTAAAGATCTTATCAACGAATTGATAATTGAAACAATACTTTACCAATTCAGGCAGTTTTTCTTGCTACAACCAGACGCGCGAGTTTCAAACCACGATGGACTATTATATTGATGAATGCTTTTTTTTTGGACTTAAAACATTTATTCAAATAAAATTTAAATGTTGTAGGCTCTCTGGAGGTTACGCATTGGAATGTATATGAAACATTGGTATCAATTCCTTTCTGGTGAAAGAGTTCCAATCAATCTCAATCATCAACAAGTTCTTGATGAGTTTTCTCGCTTTTGTCGTCAGTATCATTATCACCATTGGTTCCATTATGTTAGTGCTTGGTTTAATAATGTTAATAAATTATATGGTACTTCCCCATATCATTCTCTTCCACAAACATCCGATCAATCGTTGATAGCTGTTAGATTGGATCCAATCATTTCTGAATCTATACTATCTTCCCTCCATCAAATATATCGTCCTTTAGATGCTCTTACTCCTCTCTCATTCAAGTCTTTGCACAACAAATTCTATAATCATGATAAGAGGGAAAAGGTCATTATTCCTACAGTCTGGTTAAATCGTTACACAGATGAATATGATGATGTAAGGCTTTGGTTGAAATTTTGGTCCAATCTCAATAATTTTTACTATAAGTTCCCAGTTTTAGCCGAATTCTTACATTTTTTCAATCTAGGCTATTTCAATAGTCTTCTTCATTACCTGCCACGCGAATTTCCTGATTTACCATTTGCTCATAGTCCAAATTGTTGTTTATGTTTAAATCCGCTGGCTACTGAAACTTTTGATCATTTTTTCATTCACTGTCCTGTCGCCAAACTCATTTGGG
>JAJMGN010000243.1:0-81092 GCA_030575015.1 Cephaloascus albidus | reverse complement strand
TATTGAATGTTTTGGCTCAAAGAATTGATTTTGGTGTCATCACTGGTGATATGTTAGTTAATGGTAGAGGTATTGATGCTTCTTTCAAAAGAAGAACTGGTTATGTTCAACAACAAGATTTACATTTAGCTGAATATTCAGTTAGAGAAAGTTTGAGATTTGCCGCTGAGTTAAGACAACCTAAGAGTGTCCCAAAAGCAGAGAAATATGAATACGTTGAGAAAATTATCAATTTGTTGGGTATGCAAAACTATGCTGAAGCCATCGTTGGTAAGATTGGTAGAGGTTTGAATGTGGAACAACGTAAGAAATTGTCTATTGGTGTTGAATTAGTCGCTAAGCCAACTTTGTTATTATTCCTTGATGAACCTACTTCTGGTTTGGATTCTCAATCTGCCTGGTCTATTATCCAATTTTTAAGAGCTTTAGCTGATTCTGGTCAAGCCATTCTTTGTACCATCCATCAGCCTTCTGCTACTTTGTTCGAAGTCTTTGATCGTTTGTTATTATTAAAGAAAGGTGGTCAAACTGTTTACTTTGGTGATATTGGTCCAAATTCTGAAACTATGTTGTCGTATTTTGAAAGACAAAGTGGTATTGCATGTGGTAAATCTGAAAACCCTGCTGAATATATCTTGAATCGTATTGGAGCTGGTGCCACTGCTTCAGCATCTCAAGATTGGCATCAATTATGGAAGGAATCTCCAGAGTTCAATGCTACTACTTTAGAAATTGAAAAATTACATCGTGAATTACCATCAAAACCTATGACTGAAAACCCTGATTCGTTGAAGTCTACTTTTGCTACTTCATATGATCAACAATTCTTATGTGTCTTGAAGAGAACTTATGTTCAATTTTGGAGATCTCCAATTTATATTAGAGCTAAATTCTTGGAGTGTATCATGTGTGCTCTTTTCGTTGGTTTTTCTTTCGTTGGTATCAATCATTCCATCTCTGGTGGTGAAGAATCTTTCTCTTCTATTTTCATGATCTTGTTAATTTCATTGGCTATGATCAATCAATTGCATGTTTTTGCTTTTGATACAAGAGAATTGTTCGAAGTTAGAGAAGCTGCCTCAAACACTTTCCATTGGAGTGCCTTGTTACTTTCACATACAGCTATAGAAATCTTCTGGTCAACTATTTGCGAGTTCTTCTGTTACGTTTGTTATTATTTCCCTGCTCAGTTTTCAGGTAATGCATCACACGCTGGTTACTTCTTCTTCGTTTATGTTTTGATCTTCCCAATCTATTTTGTTTCGTATGGTCTTTGGATTCTTTACTTTTCTCCAGATGTTCCAAGTGCTTCAATGATCAACTCCAACATTTTCGCTGCTATGTTATTATTCTGTGGTATATTGCAACCTCAACAGTATATGCCTGGTTTCTGGACATTTATGTACAAAGTTTCACCTTTCACATACGTTGTCCAAGCTCTTGTTGCTCCTTTAGTTCATAATAGATATGTCAAATGTACCCAAGATGAGTTTAATATCATGAATCCTCCATCTGGACAAACCTGTGGTGAATATCTTTCGGATTTTGTCAGCTCAAATGGTGGTTATATCAACAATGGAAGTGCTTCATCTAATTGTGAATATTGTGCTTACACCAATGAAGAAGAAGTTGTTGCTCAATATAATGTCAAGTGGGATTATAGATGGAGAAATGTTGGTTTCTTGTTTGCTTTTATTATTTTCAATTTTGTTGCTATGATTTTCTGTTATTGGATCATGAGAGTGAAAGTATGGACCTTCAAAGGTATCCTTGATATTAAGAAATGGTTTGTTAAGCCAAGAAAGGATAGACATGAACCAGAAGGTAACATTTTCAAAGAACAGCCAGATGATCATAAGATTTTGAAAATCACACAACCAATTACTTAGACAATTGATCGAAATTATCAATAAAAAAACATATTTGATAGTAATACATTTTCAATTGTTCCTCCAATAATTTTGAGCAGCCAGCTATATAATGGAGCTGGTATATTCAATAGTTATTCATGAGCTCATACTTTATTTATTATTTTTTTAACCCACAAGATTACATATTCAAGCTATAATTGTATACAACATTCAATTTTCAATCAATCTTTTTATAACTACTTAATTCAGATCATTTAATTAATACTGATAGAATATATTAAATACCTTACGCCTTTTTTTAACTGACAAGTAGATAGACTATAGACTATAGTAGATACAGTATACTAGAACAGTCCGTATGTCGCACAGATTACCCGTTTGGATCAAAGGCATAGCGACATGACTGCTGACATAAGAAAGTATATAATACGTTTCTGTTTCTGACACGACGGAGTACTTCGATCTTTCGAGGTTTTTATATCGATGATGAACATGAATTTTGACCAGTTTCCAGTAACCAACTACAATTTCCAGATGGTCAGATCAACATTGATATACCGTAGCGATGGTATGTATCGAACTTTCACCGCTTGCTCTCTCTTAAGACACGTTTTTTAAATGTTTGTTCAAGTGTATTTTGAGATACGTTACTAACAACAGATAGCGCTTCCTTTATCTGGATCTGTTGACGATTCTAATGATGCCTCGTTATTGGCCCAAAAGAAGAAATGCAAGTTGATCATAAGTCGAATCACACCAAATTCCGAAACAAGAGCCTCGATAGAAAGTGGAGAGTACACCATTCATTATCTCATTCTCAACTCAATCATTTATATCTGCATCTGTGATAGATCTTATCCACGAAAATTATCCTTCTCCTATTTATCTGAAATTTCAACAGAATTCAACAACTCTCACGGTATGGATGCCTTGAAACCAGAGACTAGACCATATGCTTTCAATCAGTTTGACAATTTCATGAATAAAACCAAAAAAATTTATCAAGATTCAAGAGCTCAGTCAAATTTGGATAAACTAAACAGTGAATTGGCTGATGTTAAAAAAGTTATGACCAAAAATATCGAGGACTTGTTATATCGTGGTGACTCCTTAGATAAGATGAGTGATTTGTCCCACTCGTTAAGACAAGATTCACTCAAATATAGAAAAGCTGCTCAAAAGATTAATTTCGATGCTTTGATAAGACAATACATACCAATTGTTGGCGTTGGTTTATTCCTTGTATTTCTCATATGGTACATGTTCCTTAGAGGCTGAAACGTTTATCATCATCTCATACTACTGCTTCACTAGTTTACTTCAATTGCTCAACAGGTTTACAAGACTCTTCCTGCTCACAGATTGGAAGTTTTATTCCCTCGGGCCTTATTCAATAATAATTCCGTTTAATTGCTTCTTTCAATATCAATCTTGATTCTCCTCTCCGTAGTATACATATTTTGCAATTGCCGTGATAAACACCCTTACTTAAAAATCCCGCCAAAATGGTTGCTTCTGAGCGTCGTCACGTGAATCTTATTTTGCTATCATTTATTTTCCCTGACATTATTCATATATAAAAGTCAAGTTTATATAACTTTGAGCCAAGTTTTTCTCTGCATCTTTTCATTCACACCACTCTTTAATAAGTTCAATTAGAAATGTCGAAACTGGAAGAAAAATCCACTAAAGATTTGGAAGATTTATTGGGAAGATTCAAGTTCTTGAAAGCCTTATCTTCCGACCCACAGTCAAAGTCAGCGGCTATATTAGGTCAAATAGATGAAAAACCAGGTATCATTACATTGGAGAAGACTCATTTTATGATCACAGAGAACGATATTCATCCCGAAAATGATATTAATAAACCTGCTTTTGATGTCACCGAACTTATAGTGAATTTGAAACTCATCAACCAGAATGATATTTATTATTGGGCATTGGGTTCTGTTAATCAAGACTTGATTCATAAACCATCTTTAAAAATAAATTTGATATGGCCTGCTACAGATACTCATATAAAAAAATATGAGACCCAAAATTATCATTTGATAACAGAAACTCCCAAAATGTATGAAGAAGTTGTCAAACCTTATATCCAATCAATGAGAGGTGATAGAATTAAATGGGTAGAGAATATCTTACACCACGGTGCTGAAGCTGATAAAATCATCTACCATGATTTGGATGAGAAGAATGGGTTTGTATTGTTACCAGATATGAAATGGGATGGTACTAACATGGAAACTCTTTACTTGGTTGCATTAGTATACACAGATGAGATCTCATCATTGAGAGATATAAAACCAAAGCACAAAGAATGGTTGAAAAATATATTAGTTAAATTGAGAAAAGTTGTTCCTTGTGTATACAATCATAAAGTTGGCTCGGATGAATTGAGAATTTTCATTCATTATCAACCATCTTATTATCATTTCCATATACATATTGCTAATATCAAACATAGAGGTTTGGGCGATGGAATATCTGCTGGTAAAGCCATACTTTTAGAAGATGTGATAGAACAATTGGACTTTTTAAGTGAAGAAGGGTTCGCAGCTAGAAATATCACTTATGTGATTGGTGAAAGTCATGGTTTATGGGAAGGTGGTTTGAAAGAGCTCCATCAGAGAGATTTGAAAGAAGCAGGGTTTGATTTATGAGATACGGGAAAATAAAATAATGAAACAGAACTGGTAATTTACTGTAGCGTTTATTTCTATAAATGATCTGATTCTGTCAAACCTGGACAGCTTTCAAACAAATCTTTTTGGTCGAGATATTTAACACCACAGAAATAACAGTAATCCATCTCGCTCCTTAGAAACATGTGTAATTTGGTTAACTTTCCAGTAGTTGTTAGTTTGTTAAATTCCGCCAATTCAATGTCATTATTTATATCATATTCTCCGTCAACATCGCTTGTATTATTTTCATCAATTTTTTTATCTATTTCTGTTGTATCGTTGAAATCTGTGTGTATCTTCAAAAAGATTTCATTTTCATTTGTTTTCGTTTCTTCTGTAACTCTATTCTCATGGTAGCTATCACCATCATCGCTCTCCAGAGTATTTTCCGAGTCGAGTACGTTACGTAGTTTGATGGAAGCCTTTTCTTTCAACTGAATGACATAACTTCGCCATAAGACAGTGATATCGAGAGGATTTATTTTCAAGATTTCTATATCGCAGTCACCGCTTTGCTCGAAACAAAGCTTCTGCATCCGATATATGACTTTTTCATTCCTTTTATGTTCGTCTTCCAATGCCATCCGCTTTCTGTAATCGTCTGTCGTAGTTTCATCAGCTATGCGTAAAGTATCAACTATAGCTCCAAGACCAAGTTTATGGTTCCTAGGAGCCACGTATATCGGTTCTATTATTGCCTTGTCATTGGTACCGAGCTTACCTAAAGCTTGCCCAACTTTGAACCCCATTCTTTCCATGATCGATAACCCCTTAGAATTACCTAGTGTGACAGAGCTGATATGTTTCTCCTCCGATATTGGATTATCGAGTATCTGTCCAAACAATGAGCGTTTCAAGGCGTCATTCCTCTTCAGGGCTTGAACCTCATCATATTTTAATCCTTTGTGAGTATCTGCATCTTGATTTGGCTTTTTGAGATTGAATGATGGAACTTCATCTTCCACGATTGCCATTGACAAGTAATCACCCTCCGATTCAGACTCAATACCTCTTCTTGACAACTCAAAAGTTTCTGATTTGACGAAGGAAAGATCGTTTGACGGCTGTTGTTCATTGGGCACTGCCGCGTGCTCCTGTGTAGCCATAGGTTCATTTGATAGTCTTGCTGGAATGAATAGCTTTGGCTTCTTTTTCTTTGGAGCAAGCACCACTTTTCTTACCGATTCCTCTTCATCACTGCTATAATCAAAACCTGCGATCTTCTTAGGCCCCATCTAGTCCTGCAAGTAAAGAGACGACTGAATCTTCTCTTCTTGTTCATGAACCTGTTGATGAAATTGCAGCTTGACATCGAAACCAAAATATATACCATTTTCGCGACGGTTATTAGAAGTTTCTTGTAACCAGATCAGATATATCTTATGACAAACACCAGCAAATATTCATAGCACTCCAAGGCCAAGCGCTTATTTCATAATATATCATAATGCTTCCGAACCTGAACATGTTATCTGGAGCTATACCTAGAGTCACGTCAAATGCGAGATTGAACAACCACATACAATCCATTCCCCTGACCCCGGTGCCAACATCAAGAAATCCAACTAATATGGTTCCTGAGCATATACAAGAGCTAGAGATATACCAAAATTTGAATGAATTCGAGAACCAGTTGTCTAGATTTGCATCAACTGTTGAAAAATTCAGCCCGAATCCATCGATTGTGGTGCAGTTGATCAAAACAGACCGGAAGATATTCAATAACGTAAATGATTTGATAGAGCATCAGAAATATGGGGAACAAATAAGGAGCATCAACGATGTCGTGAAAAGTTACGATGATGACTGTACAAAGATATTGAGAACATTGATTGAATGCAGAAATGACTTGAAATCATTGCCTACTCTTGATATAGATTATGATGCAAAACAGAACGAGACTAACGTCCAGGCTACAGATCTATTACAATATGCTATGAAGTTGGCAAAATTCACAGTTGCACCTCCAACTTTTGATGCCGGTTCAATTGGCCCAAATAACTTTATATGGCCAGCAGAGGATGCATTGAGGAAAGGGATGTTAGCAACAGCCTCATTATGTGCTGATAAACTCATTGCTATAGGTGAAGATGAAACTAAGAATGGAACTGACGAGTCCAAAGAGAGCCAGCTAGTGAATCCAGAAGAGCAAGTGAGGAGATCATCTTATGCGCTGTTTCATGAAAATGAGGACATGTCTGGTACGAACGGCGCACTTGCTGACTTGGATTTATTTGATCCTGATGACGACGACTATTAACTAAAACTAAATAACGTAACTTTCATATTATTTTGGATATAAAAATCGACTATCTTAGTTTCACTATTTGAATATTGAAGGAGTAGCCAAACGGTAACATTTAGTCTTTCTTTTCAGCCCCAGATCTGGATGGAAATAACCCACTGACTTCTTTAGTGAATTCATTGTAAGCATCTTTGAGCCCTTCTTCAGCATCGACAGAGCCTCTTCTTTTCCATTCTCTAAATTGCTCTTTGATTTCTTCGATCTCTTTTTCAACTTCTTCTTTATTAATTTCATCGAAATCAGCAGCAGGTAACCCAAGAGTTAATTCATCTTGATCGGATTCCTTTGGCTTGATAGCTTGAATAGAGTCAGTTACCTTATTAATGGCACCTCTCAATTCTTGGGTAGAATCAGTCTGTGCGACTTGCTTTGGATGGAATTGTTTCAAGTAGCCTGTAACATCCTTCCTGAAAGGACCTTTAAATAAGAATAAGATAAAGAAAACACCAATGTGAAACCAATAGTTGACTGTTGACCATGCATATAAAGAGCGTTTGAAGTCTAACAACACAAATGGCTGAACAACATACCCAAAAGCTAATTGAGTGACGAAGTAACATGTTATATCGTATACTATCTTGGAAGGCTTTGCTGTTACACCATCAGCTTCTAAAAAGATCGGACGAAAGTTACGTCTGAATAACTTACCACATGTTTGTAAGAAGGCACCACAAGCAAAACTCAAGTAATAACCTGGTCTAGTTCCGTGCCAGAAAGCACTGGTTATGAAAGTAAATAAAGTTGACTTGAATCCAGGTTTCTTACCTGGTCTATTGACTCTCAAATAGACGTAATTTTTTAGCCACTTGTTGGTATTCATATTCCAAGCTTCTAAACAAACATGGACATTTTGACCGGTTTCGAAAGCCCAAGGATCAATATTTTGAACTCTATTCCATAAGAATTTATCAGTTTCTTTATCATATCCATTGTAGCCAATACCACACAAGATACACCCACCTTCAGCGATTAACCAAATGGCATAGTATTTCAATCTGTAAGTGAAACCTAAGCCCCACAAATAGAATATTTTGAAAATAAAAGAGTTTGCTCTGAAGGAAGGTCCCAAGAAATAGTCCAAACTGACATAGTCGGCACTCTTAACCCAGATAACCGCCCAAAATACACCTTGGAGAACCTTATAAAGAGCCACTCTACCACTTTTTGGGATTTTTCTCTTACGAGTACGTCCTGGTCTTTTGTCTTCTGGTACGTCATCAAACAACTCGGAACGAATGAATTTTTGGTAATCAGCATAGTCAAAAGCTGGACCGGTTAACAAAGAGGGATAGAAAAATGTATAACCAGCGTATTCTAATAATGAAGGATGTTTTGCAACAGCTCTCGATTTTGCGTATGGCGTCAATTCCTTCACTGGTCTTTTACCATCATAAATATTCCAGCCAAAAGCACTAAGCTTCATAACTAACACCATTTGAGCACCAGTAATATCAATTTTCGTAGAAGTGGCAACATTGAAGAATTGAGCGTGTAAATGGTTATACGCCAAATGAGACATGAGGAAAAGGAAATTGATCCATGGCATCGCTGGAGTTCTCACATAACGAGTAATAAAATAGGTACCTAAAGAAGCAATTGCCAATGTCCTGAAACCTGTAGAAATACCCAATATACCAAACAAATAGAAAGCAGAAACTGAGATGATATAAACATTTTTCAAAGTATAGCGTCTATCTGGCAATCTTTTGAATACAGCACTGAATGGGAACGACAAAAGCGAACAGATCACAATCTTCAAAGAGCCTTCATCCACACCACTCACGACTGAAAGCTGGCTGATTTGCTCCTGTATAATTCTGATCATACTCAGTTCCAGATATCTGCTTAAAGTAGTTTAGCAATTACGAATTGAGCTAGACTCTAGAGTAATGACAATTAAATTTGGGCCAGACAGATTTCGTGATTTGGTGATGGGCGCGATGAGCATTCAGCAACACTCATAAATTGTTGGCATATTCCGATATTTTTGACTCATGAAATCCGCAATCGCTCCATAGTGTAAACCAAACAGTGGAAGCCAAAAGCTATATCGCCATAATGTTGTTGCTTCGTTCCAGTGCAAGAGCTTCCAGAATTCAGGTCCCAAAGTTGGGCTTCGCCAGCTCATATCTTCGTTATAACAGCTCTGGCGGCAAAAAGTCACCTACCGCTGTTGTTTTCATGAACATGGGAGGACCATCAACAGTTCCTGAAACCTACGATTTTTTGCTTAGATTATTTGTATGTGTGTTCAGCGTACTCAAACATCCTGCTCGCTACTAACAACCCCTATAGTCAGATGGTGATTTGATACCTTTGGGGAGGTTTCAAAGTCTCATAGCCAAATTTATCGCGTATAGACGTACTCCATCAATTGAAGAGCGTTATCGTGAAATTGGTGGTGGATCCCCAATCCGTTATTGGTCTGAACTTCAGTGTAAGAAAGTCTGTGAAATATTGGATACCACTTCTCCTGAAACTGCTCCTCATAAACCATATGTTGCTTTTCGTTATGCCAGCCCATTGACCGAAAACACTTTGAAACAGATGTTGGATGATGGTATAACAAGGGCTGTTGCATTTTCGCAGTACCCTCAATTCAGTTATTCAACCAGTGCTTCGTCCATGAACGAATTGTACAGAAACACCCTTGAATTTGATCCAAACAGAACCATAAAATGGTCCTTCATTGATCGTTGGCCAAAACATCCTGGTTTCATCAAAACCGTTGCTAACCACATTCAAAAGACAATAAAAGAATTCCCAGAAGCTGACCAAAAGGATGCCCTCATTTTATTCTCTGCTCACTCATTACCTATGGATGTCGTTAACAAAGGTGATTCTTATCCTGCCGAAGTTGCGGCTACTGTTTATGCTGTCATGGAAGAATTGAAGTTCTGCAACCCTTATAGATTAGTATGGCAATCACAGGTTGGTCCAAGACCTTGGTTAGGTGGTCAAACTGCCAAAATTGTTTCAAGATTAGAAGCTTCCGCCAAAGGTCTTGTATTAGTTCCTATCGCTTTCACTAGTGATCATATTGAAACTTTACATGAAATTGATATTGAATTAAAAGAAGATTCGAAATTCCCAGATAAAATCAAAAGAGCTGAATCTTTGAACGGTGATCCAGCATTCATTGATGCTTTAGCTGACATTGTCAAAGATCATTTGAAATCTGGCGAATTATACTCAAAGCAATTGCCATTAGATTGTGAATTGGGCGCTGTTAACCCGGAGACAACTTTCAAGCATCCATCAGAATTGTTTGGGGACCATTCCAAGAAATAATGTCGGCATCACTTGTAGATAGCTCAAAAATAGATACGAAATTTTATGATAAAATGTATACATTGATTGTAATTAGCCATAATACATGGCACCCTTAAAATATTCTGAACTGAAAGTTAAGATTAATTAGGTATGAAAAATTATACAAGGAAAATAGAAACGAACCAAAAACCCAAACTGAAAACTAAGAGAAATCATCAAGTACGAGCGGAAACCAATTTAAAGCCTTCTTCCATAGTCTGTGATATAATATCGTTCTTATATGGTAAAGTGTTTAAAACAAATGCAACATCATTCCACTGTTCCTCAGTCTCTGATTTGATCAACCTGGACAACAATTTATCAGCTAATTGTTTTTGATGTTTCTCCTTCTCAACGAAACTTAACAAGAATTTAACAATACGTTTCATTGATTCTTTTGTAAGCATTTCATCATTTGATAAACCACTAAAAATGTCAATAAACCCATTATAAATTGCATTATCTTTGGTAGCTAATTCAGTGAAGAACAATCTGCACATATCCGAGATACCTTGGTCAGGATTTTCTAGACATTTAGCCATTTGTGCCAATTGGCCTTTAACCTTAACCTGCCCAGCCAAAATCAAAAAGGTAACAGTCATAAGACAGGTTCTCTGAACCATAATATTGTCATCATTCAAACGTCTATATAAAAAGTCTGTATTTTCATCAACTAAATTATTGAAACAAACAGCCATATCACCCAATCCCAAAACGGCATTACTTCTAATTATAGGATCTGGTGATTTTTCCATTATAGTGATAAGCAATGGTAAATTAGCTTCACAATATTTAGAAGAGACACACATCAATTTCTCCATACAAAGAACGGCAGATCTTTGCAAAATTTCATTGTCATACTTTAAATTATTGGAACAAATCTCTTTTGCTAAAGGTCCGAATTTAGCTAACAATGACTTCTCACCATATAGCAATTCTCTTTCCTTGATATATATAACGGCATCGGTGAAATCATCCTCGGTTGTACCTCCGATCATCTCCAATTCATTCTCACCTTCTTTATCCTTGTCCTTATCTTTATTCTTTTCAGCTTCTGCTGCAATTTTCTTCTTCTTGAACTCAGTTTCGCATTTTTCTAAGTGCATAATTGTTTTGATAGCAACATGGCCAACAACAAACAATAACTGAGAAAGTGAGATAACTTGAGATTCACCAGGATTGGGGGATTCAAACACCAGCAAAGTTTTACTTCTAAGAATATCCGAACATACTTCATCTGGATGACTCGAGACATTATATATAGCACTTATGGCTTGTTCTGCCACACTGTACCATTCGGGATCAGCACTGTATAACAATACCACAGACTTCAACTTTTCAATCGCCTCTGTTTCTCTTGCTATCTTGAAATGCGCATCCTCCTTGTTATTTTTGGTGCTTGGGACAATTCTCTGCAAGGCGATACATGAATATCTAGCAATAACCAAATCCTCTCTCCCCTTTTCACCAAGCCCAATGTTCAACAACGCATCCAACCCTTTCAAACCGATTTCATGGTCAGCTAAAGCCAACATACCCAATATAATAATTGAACCTCGACATTGTTTTCTAGAAAACTCTCTTTGCTGAAAGTTGTATATCTGCCATAACACTCTTATGACCGCATCACCTACCAAATTAGACTCATACATCAAGCACAATAATTTCTCCAAAGATGCCAAATCTGCAACAGAAGCAGAATATGTGAGCATGATTAAATTTTTCGCTATATAAGCAGCAGCTTCAACCTCAGAAACTCTATCAGGTGCAGTGAAAAATAAATCACGATAGCAGTCTATTAAGTGGGAAGCAATACTCTTACCTTCATCTGAAGAACCTTTCATCCAGATCAAATGCAACATTCGGCGAATACCTTCACTAGCATTTTGTATAGCATATGCATCCGCTAGAACAAAAAAATCCATTGTTTCTAAAACTTCATTTCTGTTTTTTGAGTATAATAATTGAGAGGCGATTTGAGTTCCTCTATGGATAGATTCAATGAATGAAATAGCTTCTCCATAATATTGGACAGTCAACTTCAATTTATACATGGCATTGATATCATCTGCTGTAGTTTTAGCAACTGATTCGTCTATGGCAGTGATATTCGCCTCGTTTCCATTCTCATTATCTTTTTCCTCCTCAATATCAACATCTTCGTCACCATCATGTTTTTCGCCTTCACTTTCATCCTCATCACCCCTATCCATTTCAACGTCTGGATCATCTTCGGTACTCAGTTCATTATTAGGTGCTACTGTAACCTTAATAGTCAATTCTTCAAGCTCTTTATTAGCGTCTGCACATCTCTGCAACCATACTTTCAAAGATAATTGAGTTCCATGTAGCAAGGCGAATGGATGGGTTAAAACCAACTTTGACATTAATTTAACAGAGTTACGACGAACCAATGTACTCTTATCTTCAAGGCTTCTCACGCATAAATCCACCATAGATTGCCTTCTCTTTGTGAATTTGACATCTAAATCACATAATTTAGCTAATGCTTGAATCGCTTTAGTACGAACATAAGGATTTTGATCCAAGAATCTTTCCTCTAATAATGATATTAAACTTTCAATTTGATTTGTATGACGTTCTAATTCATCTTCATTTTTGCATAACTCAATAATGATATTACCACATGTCTCAACGACAGAACATCTCAAAGTTTGATTTGTGTTATCTAGTAATTGTGCAATGGAGGACATTTGTTTCATTACTCCTCTTGGTGTAAGTTCAGACAACCTAACAAGGAATTCTGAGATAGATTTTGGACCATTATTGTCATTCGTATTGAACTCAATGTTGGATACCTCTCTCAACACATCTTCAGTCAACTGGCTATAATCATATTGTTCTGTTAATATTTGTAATAGCTCAGCCATCGTACCAGTTAAATGGACAAAATATGTTAAATTTTGAATGATAGCATTTTGAGCCGCTGAAGCATGACCATGGTACTTAACTCCCATACAAATAACTTTGAACATATACATTCTCACAGCAACGACTTTTACTCTATCAGGACTCTCCATCAACATGTATATGGGTCTCGTGAAAAGACCAACATATAAATCCTTCTCTGGAGTTGTGACAAATAATTTTGACAACTCTACTTTAAAAATAGTACATATTGCATCCATGGCAGTTTCTAATTGTTGACAGTTATTTTTCCACTCTTGAACTGCTTTTGTTGATGGTTTTCTCATACCTGGAGCAGAAACAGCACCGGAATGGTCTTCAGCACCAAGATACGTTAATAGACAATGCATCAAGTAACCATAAAGCTCCAAATACTGTTTGTATGTAGGAAATGAGTCCACTTCACCACTTTCAACTATTTGATGTGTTGATTCCGCTAGGTTGTTTGACGAAGAAGAGATCAAATAAGCCAATTGTTTTTGAAAATTCGAATCTAAACTTGGGTATGCACTTTAATATTGTTAATATTTATTTCCAACCAGGAGAAATGAACTTGAATGTACTTACTGGATCAAGTCCTGTAAAGAGCTGTATATCTCAGGTCTGGTAATTGCCTCTGGAGAGAGCGCTAAAGCATCAGTAACCTCACTCAATAATGATTCAGCATCGTCAACCGTGAACTCATCTTTCAGAGCATCCTGGAATAGAGTCAACGACTCCGACAAGTTCCAATCCATTTTGATATTCTCGGGATGCTCAACTTGATCAAAAAGGTTCAATTATTTTGATCTCAAATGTAAATACAATAATATCCAGAACACGATAATTTTACGATTTGTTTACATTTCGAGAGTGGCGTGCGAGTACCGAATATCGGATACTGTATAAAGAAGAAGCACCGAAAAATAAGTATAAAGAAGTATTTGATTATGACTTTGATTATATAGTACAGCATTATTCATTTAAAGTAGAAAGCTTTCTGGTTTGTTTCGTGAAAGTTATTTGTTTATATTCATGTTTTTAGACTTTAGTCCTTCATTCTGGCATAACCCTTCACTATGGCTTTTTCAACACCAACTTTTTCATTATCCAACGCAGCCAACAAGTCTCTCAACACAACACCTTGCTCTTGTCTGGCCTCACGGTACCGGATCCCGTTGTCACCTCTAGATGCGATAGCTGAATTTGTTCTGGAACCAGCTCCAGGAACACCACCCACCATCCAACTATACTTCCTCTTCTTAGAAGATGTCATCATAGCAGCTGTGGCATTTGCAGCTCTATGCAACGTTTCCTCAGCACCGGCCCTTTGATGATCATCACTAGCAGAATCAATCCCTAACGCGATTCTCTTTTGAATTCTTTTCTCTTCTTGTTCCTTTTGCTTGGTAGCAACTTCTTTCAAAGCTTTTGATATCTCACTCCTTCCGGAAGCAGGCTTGATCACTCTTCGTCTGTGCCTTGATAATATAACTGAGTTAGTTACTATATTCGAAAGCCAATTCTCACACGCCATTGAAACAAATTGTAGCATTTCAGTATCATGATCGAATATTTGCTTGATACCATTTTCATTGACAACCTTACGTAAAAATGGAGCTAATTGTGTAGGATCCAAAAAGGGAGCAATGTGTTCCACGGGCCTTGTTGTAGTTTGTTTCCCATTCCTTGGGGCAACTGTTGTCGAATACAATAAATCCTCTTCTTCTTTTAAATTAACACCAGCGGAAACCAAGACATCGGATAACTTATCTGGGTCTGATGGAGGAAGTGGAGCATTTAATTTATCTTTATTCGCCGTTGGGTTGGGCACATTCGTAGTCGCAACGGTTTCTGCACCTATATCTAATTCAGCTGAAGCAGATGCTGGCATCTGTATGGCCAGCTTATCTTTATTTATTGTAAGCATATCATTGCTATTCACAGCGCCTGTGTTTGACTCATCCAAAATGGCCATATCGAAATCCTCCACTTTTGGAGTCAATGAATTCGAAGTTAAAGCGGATTCTAGAGGTTGTGAATCAGTTAGAGCTGGATATGTTTTCAAACCGGAATCGCCCATTATATCTCCAGAATCCGACAATTCTATCAATGTATCAGAGATAAAATTTGGAGCAGGTTTCAACCAATGATTGTTCTCTAGCAAGAAACCTTCCATTATGATATCCAAGTCTTGACTTGTAGATAAATCTCCACTCACTTTCCCGTTTGGCTTCAAAGTCTCAAAGAAGCTCTTTATTGTGGGAGTGCCAATGGATTCAACCACGGACGTCAAGTAGTGTATTCTATCATATGTGTCAGGAGGCAAGTCATACTCTTTGGTGTCTATTATGCTCTGTGTTATTACGGAATCCGAAGGAAGTTCCTTTAGCAAGTTGGCCTTTGCCTCTTCAACTCTGTCCTGGGCCGAGACAATCGTGGGATGCAACAACAAAAGTACCCGCGACATTGTTCTTTGTGATTTATTTTGTGGATTATCTGCGAATGGAGGAAATGTATGGCAAACTTGGGTGAACTAGATGGATAAACCGAAAGACGAAGATAAAAAAGACAAATAAAGCGACGGGCACGTGACAAATCTTTCCTTCAAGAGTAATTTGTACTGTTTTCAAAGGTGAAAATGTTCGAAAATGCTCTGGAAACAGCAGTGCTGTTGCAAGTTGCAACTCTCTAAAACTCCTTCAATCCAGATAAAATGAACTGTTTCTGGATTCTGGCGGTTGTTTTCGCCTGTTTCTTCACCAGAAAAGTGTTTATCACCAAAGTTGGAGCTATGCTTCTACCGGGTAACAGGGCCCATCTCAAAAGTTTATAACAAAAATATTTTTTTTATTATTTTTCACAATTTTCACATCAACAAGAAACACAGAAGAAATCTGTTATTAGACAGAAAATAAGAGAAATATTTGACCATACAATTTGTTTGCGATGGCTCCAAGTAATATCATCACATTTCAAGGCCACAGAAACTTCAGATTGAGGTTGATACTAGCTACATTATCAGGGAAACCTATAAAGATTGAGAAAGTCCGTTCGAATGACTTGAATCCAGGTTTAAAAGACTACGAAGTGTCTTTTTTAAGATTGCTTGAAGCAGTTACAAACGGCTCTATTATAGAAATCTCATACACAGGTACAACCATCATATTCAAGCCAGGCATCATAATCGGTGGATCCATATCTCACAACTGTCCAGACTCCAAACCAATTGGTTATTTTCTTGAATCAATGTTATACTTGGCTCCATTCTCTAAGCAAAAATTCTCCTTGTTGTTCAAAGGTATCACTGCTTCAAAAGATGATGCTGGTGTCGAGGCATTGAAATGGGGGTTATTACCTATATTAGAAAAATTCGGCGTGAGGGACTGTGCCATACAAACTATAAAAAGAGGCTCTCCGCCACTTGGTGGTGGTGAAGTCCATTTGGCAGTCAACCATTTGATACCACAACCTATAACTGTGCATGCGATGGAATTACCCAAAATTTCCGCTATCAGAGGTGTTGCATACTGTACAAGAGTCTCGCCATCAATAGTGAATAGAATGATAGATTCAGCTAGAAATGTCTTGAGATCAACAGGGTGTGAAGTTGATATAACAGCTGATGTATGGAGAGGCGAGAACGCTGGGAAGTCGCCTGGGTTTGGTATAACTTTGGTTGCAGAATCGAAAAAGGGGTGGAGATTTTTCGCAGAGGACATAGGTGGTGCTGGTGAAGTTCCAGAAGATATCGGTGAAAGAGTTGCTTTTAAATTATTAGAAGAGATATCGAAGAGTGGTGTTGTTGGTAGAAACCAGTTGCAATTAGCTATAACCTATATGGTGATTGGTAAAGAAGATATAGGTAGACTTAAGATCAAAAAGGAACAGATTGACGAAAATTTCGTTTGGGTTTTCAGAGATATAAAGAAAGTCTTTGATACTGAGGTCTTTTTGAAAGAAGATGAATCCGATGAAGAGTTCTTCATTGCTACTATCAAAGGTATCGGTTTCACTAATACTTCCAAAAAAATTGCATAGTTTTTGTATAGTTTATCAGTATTTCACGTATCTCAGCATCACAATATCGTAATAAACTACCCATATCTAAATTGATTTTTGTAAATTGAACTGATAGCTACATTAATTAAGTGTATATATTACGTTGTTTCTTGGTAGCACTCACCTATTCAATGGCATATTTTGTAGTTCATTATATAACTGATTTGTATTATCTTGATGCAAATCCATATATTTCAATCTGTTCCCTGACCAAATTTGGAAAATCTTAGTTATCAAATATTGAGTTTCTTGAAACCTTATGAACTCATTGAATATGCATTCTTTGATTAACCAGTCTCTATTAATCTGATTGAAAATTTCTTGTTTATCAGAAAGAATAATATTTTTCAATTTTTCCACTTCTGAGCCTCGAACATCTGGATCTGAGTTCAATTTGTTTAATTTTGCCTCTGTTGTTTCAATTCTTGTCTTTAGTGATGAAATGTTATTCCCACTTAATCTGTTAAATCTCTCGAATAAGTCATTCAAGGAAAATAAATAATCTAAGAAGTTTTTAAAATATTCTAAGATCACTAAATTTGTGTGTGATGCCTCCTCATTCAATAAATCTTTGGATTTGGTTAATCTTTTCGACAATGTATTCAAACTCACGTTGATCGAATTGATATCTGAAGGCTCAATAGAATAAACGTTTTTAGTTGATTGTGTGAAAGAGTTCAAAATGTCAGAAAATCTCTGATTATCCAATGCAATTTGCTGTTCTCTCTTTTCATATCTCTCAATAAGTATTGAAATCTTGCTCCAATATTCAATAATTGTCTTCATTTCCTTATCACAATTGCGGAAAGATTGCATAAAGCTACTATCCCAATTACTTATAAATGTTTTGGATATTTTCTTCCCACTGAACTCAATTGACTCATCAACTTTAGCCTGTCTTTTCCAAGTATTCAAGTCTGTAGGAACAGTCAAGAAAGTTATAACTAATGGCTCCTTACTTAATACTGGATGCTTAGCCAATTGGTTTAAAAATCTGGATAACCCTCTGCGTCTTCTTTGTAAGAATTGAGAATCTGGTGATGAACCTACTGCTCCATTAGTATGAATTAATATATGACGAAACTTGGAAAGATGTATACATACCCGAAAATTTCTTTGGTGGTAAACCTGGTACGACTCTAAAGGGATATTTCTTCAATAAAATTTCAAGTAGCCTGAAAAAAATGTTAGTAAAATTGAGTGAGCATGAATAAAGCTTGTAGATACATACCAAGAGAATTCCGAATATCTTCTTACGACTTTTGACGTAGTACTAGACTCATCATAATTCATGTTATGAGTGATCAAGTAGTTTGTATGTTTGAAAACCAAACCTTCCTTCTCAGGTATTTCTCTTATCATTATTATATCTTCAGCTAACGGTTTGAAATCATCTCTTTTAGAATTAACCCAGTTGTATATCTCACTATCATCCATTTTATTTTCGTTGTATATGCTAGTATTAGTAGAGTCAGCGATAACTAATGGATCATCCAGCATTAATGGGTTTTTGGATCCAGAGATGTAGTTGTTGGAAAGTGGTGGTGTACTGACATGCAAAGGCGACTGAACAATCGAGGAAGTGTGATTAGCATTTGAATCCCCCCATATATCTTCTTCATGGGGAGTAGATACGGAATTCGAAATTGAAAAGGAGCCAGATCCGATGGTAGAAGTTAATGGATCTATGATATTGCTAAACCCATTATTAGTATTATTAGTATTATTATTACCGGGCACTGAGAATTCTGGTAAATTATGTTTCCTCATTTGAAAGCTGATGATATTCCCATCACCAGCAACTTCATTCTCCAATGAAATTAGGCCTAGCATTGTATAAAACTTGGACTCTGTGATGTTGTCGTGCAAATTGTTGTTTTTAAAATTTGTCAATAATCTATCTTTCTGATAGCTTGTAAGTGAAACTCCATTGAGTAAATTTTCGACAGACTCGAAAGATATATATCCGTTTGATTGAATATGGGTATATATATTGCGGTACGATTGTGGAATATTGTGTGAATTGATATCAATTGAATTGTTTATATCAAGATGTGCAGATTCTGATAATGGATCGGCCCAGGTGTTTTTCGGGGATGGCAAGGACCACGGGTCCGCCTCATCACCAAATATGCTATTGTTCATTCCTATGGGGACAGCTACCAGGTATGTGTTATACCAGTGAAATGAGCAATTGATACGGAACAGCGGTCTTTGGGTTGTAAAGTTATCCTGTTATTGTTTAAAAAGCGAAGCCTGAAAGGTAAATCAAGAGATCGTTAAACATCTACAGATATTATGGTGTGGGCTCACAACCGCTCGTGCGAGTGATATACAACTCTCTGTATCAAATGTGTTTTGTCTTGAGAGAGACGTGAGCGTGAGTGTGTATTATATGGAATCTGAAGTTTGAAGTTTGAACACAGTCGCTCACGGCGTTAAATATCCACAATTTAAAGGTCTGTCGACAGTTCGACGCTTCTAATAATTACAATCAAAGCACTTTTCTGAACAATCATAAATCATAATTCAGTCAATCAAGTTGATTAAAAACGCATCACACAATTCTCTATAATTTCTTGGATAAACCAGTCTGATCCACTTCCCAGACTTGCAAGAGCAATCTGGTTTTTTTTTTTATGTACAATTTTCCCGCTCTCTGCTGCCCTACTTCAACACAGATGAACATCTCTATAAATTCACCTTCTCGTTGGCAATATCTTTGCTGAGTTGTCTCCTGATTTCAGAAGCCCTCTTATCAAATGCCTTTATCATGACATTGGTGACTTTCTCATTGAGTAGTGAACTCACAGAGTTGTATAAAGGGTTATGGAAGGAATACTTCAATGTTAACTCAACCTCACAAGTGTCTTTTCTAGTCGACTCTTTGATATCCCATGCTGAGTATAAATGTTTGAACAAAGCAGCAGTGGAAGACTCGGCCTATTCATTAGAAACTGCACTCTACTATCTGAAGTTGCCTCGAAAAAAAATACTCACGACGACCTTACTGTTATCTGAACAAGTCAATTTGCACACAAATGTCTCATCAAAACTCTTCCAGCCAACCCTCAAACCAGCTTCAGTTGGGTTGCCGAGCTCGTTCGTCTGATTGATAAAAGAGTCTTTGCAAAACGGTATAAAATCTTTGTACGAAGCAACGTCTTCAACGACTTTATACACAATCTGTTGCGGATGGTTCATTCGTCTTCTCACCACATACGACTGATCAGGGGATTTGCCGCCTGACAAAAAGTGTCTTTTCTGGATGGATGGTCTCACCGACGCTGTGCCTTTGAGTGGCAACCCCCGAACTGTGATCATACCAAAACGAGTGACTTTGCTGAAGAGAGAGAGCCTAGAGGGATAGAGTTCTTTGCTTCAATTGCAGGTTTTTTCACCGAAATTGACATTTCCCGGGATCGAATGGACTTTGACACTGGGAAAAGTTTACCGCCCAAGACCCCCAATTCATATTCAGAACAACTGCGGAAGAAGACAAGATGTCATTTGACATTAACTGGGATAAACTAGTGGCAGACGGCGTGCTAAATACACAAATCAAGGATTTCTTGGACAATCAATTCAAGAGTTTGTCGCTTCCATCCTTTATCAACAATCTCTCTGTTGAGAACTTTGATTTGGGAACTATACCTCCAGAAATAACGATAAGGCACATAGGAGATCCATTCCCAGATTTCTACGAGTCAGAGCCAGATGGTAACGAAGATGAGGATAACACAGAGGCAAATACACACAAGTCACCTAACAAATCTGAGCAGGAGTACCAAAACTCGAATAGTGCTGAACCAATTGAATACATCGATAAGGATTGCGCCCAACTGTTGAACTCCAAAAATGATCTATCATCCATACTGGAAGAACATGAAAACATGAACTCGCTGGAGACTCAAGAGGTACAGCCAGAGTTCGATGGCCCTCAATTGCTTCAATCTAGACCCGCTCAAGATTCAATATCGCTATTGATAGGCCCAAACCATTTGAATTACTTACAAAATTATAACATGAACAACGTTGGTATTGGGTATTTGAGCCATGAGCCATCAAACTATACTGGTCTCTCATCGCCAAAGACTTTTTTATCACACAACAGATTGAACTCAACAACTACACCGAGTCCACCTATCACCATGATGGCTAAAAAATTCAAACCGGTGGGCGAAAATGATATCCAGCTAATCGCAGAAGTCAACTATAAAGGAGATTTAAAGATTGAGCTTTCAGTTAGCTTGTTGTTGAATTATCCATCTCCAAATTTCATATCGCTACCTATCAAATTACAAATCACAAACTTGGAAATCCACTCGATAGCTTCAATCGCATATCTTGATAAGGCTATGTATCTATCATTTTTATGCGATATAGATGATAGCAACGCTGAGTATTTTGCCGCCACTTCAGATTCAAGTAATTCAGCATCAGCTGGAGGGAACATTGTGGATTATTTCAATTTTTCAAATAGAGAAAGAATCGATATCATTAAAAATATTAAAATAGAATCAGAGATTGGTGAAACTGAAAACAATGTGCTTAGAAACGTAGGGAAGGTCGAGAAGTTTTTGGTAGACCAGTTGAGATCTGTGATTAGGGATGAATTAGCTTGGCCTGGATGGATATGTTTTGATCTTAATAACGAGCCTGATGAGAATCTTGATCAGACTAAATGTGCAGATGAACGAACCACCAAAATCTGAGATTACCATGTATTTATTGTATAGATATTACTACTTATAGAGATACCTTTCCCACTGGTGGGACTTTTCAATTAGGAAACTAAACTGCAGATTTAGACTGACTAGTCATTTATAAAATGTAAAATCTCTTGGAACCTCATCATATTAAACCATTCTTAATGATTAATTATTTTCTAAATTACCGAATCGGGATATATTTATTACCCGGCATTTCTGTGATTGTTTAAAATTATTTCAGACCAAAAGTTATGGAATCGAGTCGATTGATCTCAACCGCTACAGTCAATAAAGAGCCATTATTCTTGCTTGAATACGCTAATACAAAATAGCAATCGAAACTCACAGAGACAGCTGAAATCGTATAACAGAATTAAGATTTCAACGGAATAGCATTTTCGTTTTATAGAGATATACCTTATCAATATCGATATATACAGACTTGCATCACCAAGAAACACAACGACAAAACTACAAATATGGATTTGTCAAACTTATCATCAGATCTTCCACCAACAAAACCTGTGAACGAGTCTTCAATAAATGATCTAAACAAAGACTTGACCAAAGAGTTCAAAAATGCTGCTAAATCAGTTGCCGCCCTCTATCGGTTGTCAAACACAAAAAACTCGTTACTCAGATACAAAGGATACCTTGATTGTCTTGATGATTTACTAGAAGTTATATCCATTGATGGTGATGTTGAGAACTGGGCATTGATAAAAAAAGCTGAATTATATGGAGGCGGCTCAGGAAGTTTGCAAAATAATCATACCAATACTTCACAAGAAAAATTAATACCTGAAACAGAGCAACAATCACAAAATACTTCACCTATAGAAAATAATGAAATGCCACAGGATTATGATTTTACATTGTCGATCCCAGCTCCATATCAATTCCATCCAAGTTTCCCTCCCTTATCTATAAACCATGGAAATACACAATATCAATCCCATGGGAATAGGAAAAATTTAAGAGATTTGAGAGACTTGAAAGACATGAAAGAAGGAATAGAATCAAAAGAAGAACACAGTGATGACAATGAAATAGATGATCAGTCAGTCAATATTGGGCTAAAGAGACGTATAGCCGAAAACAAGGCAGAGAAAAAACCGAGAGTCAAATAATGTTGAATCGTTAATTCTTACTCAAATGATATTTATCTTGACTATTTCCATGAATACGTTACATATTTGCATCTGGTTTCTCTCATCAAACCTTTTATTTCATTCTTTAGTTTTCGCTGTTAGTACCTTGTTTCCTGTTTGATTGCATCTCATTATTCTTCTCTCATTTTAATTATGTTATAGGTTTCCTATATTTACTTTTATCTTGATAAGTCACATGTAGCTATGCGATTCATAATCTACAAGAATAAGTTACTTCTATCGATTATTTTTTATACGTTCATTTTTATTGTATTATTAACCAAACAATCCATCATCATCATCTATATCATCATCGAAATCAACAGAGTCATATTCATCACTACCACTTCCATCATCTTCACCATCATCACTATCTGAAAATGGATCATCATTGCTGTTAACTAATCCTTCTATGCTGAAATTCAATAATGTTTCACTCTTTGTTGTTGTACCTTTGCTAACCGAGTAGTTACCTTCAACGTTACAATTGGTTAATCTAGATTTTGAATTTATCACAGCTTTAGTACCAATTATACAATTTTCCAAGTGAACATCATCACCAACCTTGGCACCTTGTAAAATAATACACCCGTTTAAACGACAGCGTTTACCAATGATACAATTATCACCGACAATAGATCTCTTCACACTGGTTCGTTCTTCCAACGTAGTGTTCTCACCCAATAATGAATCCGCACCGACAGTAGCGGCACCCTTTTCCTTTGGTGCTGGGACGAGATGAGCACTATTTTGGGAGGATTTCTGAGCTTGTATTCTCATCAACCATCTGTTAGCTTCCATGTAAATTGAGAGATTATCGGCTCTGATAAATGTACATTGGGAAGGTAATATGAAGAAACCTATAGTTTCCTTTGGTTTAGAGTGTTTCCACGATCTTCTGCCGATATCTCTTAATATTTTTGTGATAGACTTAGTGTGTCCCTTATCGAGTTCTGCTTTATATATATCAAGTAGTTCGTGGGAACAGAAATATATGAAGGAATCTAACAATTTTGTTGAAATTGTGGAATTAGGATAACGCCAGCACATCTGTGTTCTAACTTGCAATGACTTGTTCAAGTCAATGGCCTCTTTTGTATATAAGTCTAGTAATTGACAGTGGCCATCATCTAATTCAGAATATATGGTATAATTAGGATTGAAAATCTTGGTCTCTATATTTTCAAATTTGTTATTATGATGAACGCATAATGCAACATCAGACTCTGATCTATTTCTATAAGTTTCAATCAAGATTTGAGGAGGCAAATCTGTAATGAAATCACAGGGCAATATAACAAAATCACCAACGATTTTGTCTTTCAAGGCTTGAATTATATCACCGGTATTCTCTGAATCCAACAGCAAATGGTCAATTTTCCCAAAATTTCCAGTCTCATCGGGGTTTCTTTTGGACGAGTACACTTCTATAGCATGGGAAATGGCATCGCCTGAAGCAGTGTCGGAAACAACAGTTATGTTCTTGAAACAAGCTTTATCACACCATTCAAGAGAATATTCAATCATCGGTCTATTAGCGACAGGAATCAAAGCTTTTGGTGTCCCTGTGGACCTGATGGCGCTAAAGGGGGTCAACCCGTGTCCGCTACCACAGCATATGATAGCATGAAACTCCATTTCGAGAGAGAATCAGTGCAGATATTCAACTTTTATACGATCCAAATTGAAGTGTCAACTATAAATTTTATGAGTCTGATAAAATATATTTCTCACTATGAGAAAAAATCGGCACCCACATCCGGGTAACACACTATATTCTGGCCCAAGATCTCAATAATCCAAAATCAGTTGCCACTAAATTCTGAAGACAGAGAAGAGCTCTTCAGCGGCAACAGGCAATCTCAGACTGAAACACAGACAATCAACTGCAATTGATCCCCCAATATGAGTGAAGAGAACGACCCGCTTTTAGCTGCCTTGAACGCTGACGAGAACCTACCATCACAATCGCAAGATGCTTCCTCAGCAGATCCAGAAAAGGAAAGAGCTTTGAACAAGTTTAAAGACAAATTGGTTGAACACAGGCAATGGGAGTCTCGTTTGAAAGAGTTGAGGTTGAGTATACGAGACTTGGAGAAAAATTACGATAAAACTGAAAATGACATAAAGGCCTTACAAAGTGTCGGTCAAGTTGTTGGTGAAGTGTTGAAGCAATTGGATGACGAAAGATTCATAGTCAAGGCTTCTTCTGGCCCTAGGTACATTGTTGGGTGTCGTAATACTATCAAGAAAGAAAGCTTGAAGCAGGGAATAAGAGTAGCATTGGATATGACTACATTAACAATCATGAGAATTTTACCAAGAGAAGTGGATCCGTTGGTTTATAATATGACTACTTTCGAGCCAGGTGAAATATCGTTTGGTGGAATTGGTGGTTTAACCGAACAAATCAGAGAATTACGTGAAGTAATTGAATTACCTTTGAAGAACCCAGAATTATTTTTAAGAGTTGGTATAAAGCCTCCAAAAGGTGTCTTATTGTATGGTCCACCAGGTACTGGTAAAACATTATTAGCAAAAGCCGTTGCTGCCACAATTGGTGCAAATTTCATTTTCTCCCCAGCATCTGCTATAGTTGATAAGTATATTGGTGAATCTGCTAGATTGATTCGTGAAATGTTCAGTTATGCAAAAGAACATGAACCGTGTATTATATTTATTGATGAAGTTGATGCTATCGGTGGTCGTAGATTTAGTGAAGGTACATCTGCTGATAGAGAAATTCAACGTACCTTGATGGAATTATTGAATCAAATGGATGGGTTTGATTACTTGGGTCAAACTAAAGTTATCATGGCTACTAACAGACCTGATACATTAGATCCTGCTTTATTGAGAGCTGGTAGATTGGATAGAAAGATTGAAATTCCATTACCAAATGAAGCTGGTAGATTGGAAATCTTCAAGATTCACACAGTGAAAGTTGCCAAACAAGGTGAGTTTGATTTTGAGGCTGTTGTTAAGATGTCTGATGGTTTCAATGGTGCTGATATTAGAAATGTTATAACTGAAGCTGGTTTCTTCGCTATTAGAGATGAACGTGATTATATTCTTCAGAACGATTTGTTGAAGGCGGCAAGAAAAGTTGCTGAGACGAAGAAACTTGAAGGTAAATTGGATTATGAAAAATTGTAAACTAACAAATAATGAAGTCCCAATTTTTCTTTCTCATCAAATTTAGAAAATGATTAATACAAAAAATACGTTCAAGAAAAATTAACGTTTTATTGTAAATTTCTCTCGCTAAATGACTTTGAATACTCATATTCTAAATGCTGTTTTAGTTTCACTAATTTATTTTTATAGTCTTCTCCGCAATATATACATTTCATATCTCTCTTGAGCAATTGTTCCATTTCACTCTTATCCAATCTCTTGTCATCCTCTTTGAGTGGTAAGTCATCAAAATTGACGAAAAAAGAAGAAGCAAAACTATTATAATGAGTTTTAGTTTTCAATCTGGGTGAATTGAGATCCTTTGATATCAAGTGAATATGCAAATTAGCTAAGGATGGCACAGCATGGACGCCCACCTGTATGAATTTTTCCAAAAATTCCAATTGGCCTTCACTGGCCAGCTCTCTGAAAATCAACTTGTTTAGCTCCTTCACCATGTCCTGCTTGAAAAGCTTTATATAGCCAAATATTAATGTTCTGAACTTTTCATCTTCGAACACAGTCAACGGATTCTTTAGGGTTTTGAGTGGATCTTTGGGTATAATCAACCAGTGAAGTTTCGCTTTAGGGAACCCATCTCTGATAAGAAGAATGTTCTCATCTTCATGTATGAGATACTGTGAGCATGTTGTGGAGTTATCTATATACTTCTGAAAGATGTGTCGAAAGCTCATGTTTGATAGGATTGTAATATATACAGTCGAGGTTACAACTTCATTCTTAATTTGCGTCGTGAGTCTGGAGATGAATAATAAAAATAATTTACTTGGTAATAGGCATCATACCACATATAATTATGTCCAAGCTTATAACCACTGGTTATGAGCGTCGGCGAGACATAGCTAATAATAAGCTGATAATTGAAAGAGATCGATACGGAAAGCTTTCCAATACAGTCAGATACCGTTTTTATGTATTATTTCAATATATACAAGTGCTCTGAATTTGATTCTGCTAATTATGATGCACCTTAATCTCTAATTTTACTAAGAGTCTTTTGTAAATCATGAACCTTTTTGTTAGATAAATCATCAAGATGTGCTCTCAAGTGTGGATCAGTTATGGAGTTCAATTTATCAGCAATCTTGGAACCAATTAATTCTTGAATTTCTGGACTTAATCTTTTGAAAGGAGTTTGTTTCTTCAATTCAATCTCTGCGATATGCGCCTTCTTAGCTTCTGTTAATGGCATTGTTGGTGGGGTTGCTCTGAAAACATCTCTTGCAGTCAAAAGTGGTTTTCTATGTTTGGAATGTGGATTTCTGATAGTAGGTAAAGCATCCGGGTTGAATGGGGGCTCCAACAAAGATGTGATTTCGTAAGTTTTTTCCATCGCCATTTCAGATGATGTACACAAAGCATCATCTTCAACAGCTGGGGGTGTTGGCCATGGAATTTCAATGTGCTCGTGATCTTGCACAAGTCTTCTTGGCATCACTTTTTTATATCTATCATCATAGTAAGCATCTTTATAAATGATTTTGTCAGCAACGATAGTTTGAATTGTGCCATCTTCCTTTTTAACTTTTGATGCCAACTTAATTTCATCAGGGGCAACAAAATGGTTCATTTCCACAATATGTGAATCCTGTTGTTCTTGCCAAAAAGGTTTAGGGACAATGTGCTTCCTGGTAGGACCACCTTCAAGCATGAAAGTATTTTCCTCATATCTGTAAGTACCAAGTTTGGTGACAATCCCTTTTGCTGGTCCTTTTGTCACGTACACTAAGTCACCAATAGAGAAACCCAATTCTTTTATATCTTTGGCCTTTGTTTGTGGTAAACGACCACTTGCAAATGTAGGTAAGGCTGATTTTTCCATCATTTTCAAATATCTGGCTCTGGAAGCTGGAGTGGCATGATGGTCGATCTTGAATCTTAAACCAGCAGCGGTTTTCATGAAATTTGACCCCGACATCTTTGTATTATCTCTGTTCTAAATCCAACACTTCTTGAGTGGTTTCATGATTTCTTTAAATCGTGAAAATTTCGACATTTTTCAAATAGTTGATGATTATGTAATATCCTCTATCAGTGCTCGTGACGGTGAATATCAGTAGTTACGAGCGTTGCAAAAGAAAAGCAGCATGGATCATAACCAGATATATGGATATCTACAATATTACTGGCACTTCCTGAGGTATAATGATTATTGCATCCTTCTGAGTTCTGTATAAATGCTACGAACTAAATTACGATTAACTGAGAAATCTAAAAATACATGAATATTTTAAAAGGAAAACCACCAATAAGAAAAGACAAAAAATAATATACAAATGGGATAGCACAAACAGTTCTTTACTCTGTGCAAATATTGATAAATTCTTGCTCGTTAACTATACTTGTTAGTATCGATATCATCTTGTAATATCTCATGTAATAATATACTCACTTTCTCCGTCCTCATCTAAGTCAAACTCATCGATCATGGCCCTCAACTCATCATCACTTAAATTCTCTCCCAACTCTTTAGCGACTCTTCTCAAGTTTCTTAAGCTATATTTTACTATTAGTATGTGTCACTGAATATATGTAACGGAGTATTAGCGGTGCAAAAATAATACTCACCTTATTTTCCCTGTCCCATCATCATCAAATAGTTTGAACGCACGACGAATTTCATCCAAAGGATCTCTATTGATAATTTTTTCTCCCACTGTTGTTTCTGTTAGTAAAATTGAATCAAACTCCGTGACATATGATTTGTACTTACCTGCTTGGAAGAAGCTCTCGTATGCAATGAGGTTTCTATCATCGGTGTCATATTCGTGAATTATATCTAATACTTCTCGTTTGGATAAATCAAAGCCCAACGCTCTGAAGGCAACTTTCAATTCATGATAGTCCAAACACCCATCGTTATTCATATCAAACAACGAAAATGCTTCTCTTATTTCTTGTTTTTGTTCATTCAAAAGTTCAAGTTTCAATTGGCCGAATGTTCTCTTACTTTGCTGTTCCTTTTGCGGCATTGATGACGATTGAGGCTTCCTGAAACTGGACATCGTGAGCACTGTTTGAATGGATGATCCCGCGATACTGAACCAGATCTTTTGCAGTGGAGTTGAACAAGATCAAATGGTAAAACTGAGCTACGCGTCTAAATTGAAAGTGATCTAAACCTTCAAAATTCGCGAATTTGATTGTTTATATTTATTGAATCAGGTTTATCGATCGAACTCGAAGGGAGCCCAGCGAAACTGAGAAATAACAATTGACCAATTCCACTAAGCAGAATACAAAGGACTTACTGCTATACCAAAGAATACAACACGAAACCTGTCCGCTGAATGCTACAAAGAAATGTCGTTTCAGGTAGGGCAAAAAGTGCTGGTTAAGGGAAACATAGGAACGGTTCGATACTTTGGACCTACTGAATTTTCTACTGGACAATGGGTTGGTATCGAACTTGAAGGGCTGTCTGGGAAAAATGATGGTTCTGTCGCTGGTGTTAGATATTTTAACTGTGAGATTGAAGGCGATTGTGGGGTCTTCGTAAGGCCTACGGTCCCTCAAAAAGTGGACGATGATAATAATATGATTATCGAGAAGGATTCAAGATTAATGCCACCTCCCTCCCACTCTCAGAAGAGAAGAACTATATCTGGTCCTGAGATATTCAGTGATATGTCGAAACCATTTTCAAGGCCAAGTTCAAGAAGTAGCGAAACAGCCCTTCAGAGGGCAAGATCAAGACCAACATCAAGAGTAAGTGACTTGTTAGCCAGAACCAGACCCAGTTCAAGAGTCAGTGACGATGTTCCCAGGGTTAGGCCAAGCTCGAGAATCAGCGATGATTTACCTAGAACTAGACCTAGCTCAAGAATCAACGATGACACACTCAGAGTCAGACCTAGGAGCTCCAGAGATATAGCATCCGGCGCGGTTGTTAGAGTTAGATCAACAAGTTCGAATGAATTATCGTCAGATGCTATAACAAGATCAATTTCACCAAACAACGAAGTTTCCGAGCTTGTATTGCGCAGAAGATCTAGAATCAGTGATATATATACACCAGGCCAATTCAATGATACCATCCCGGAGTCCCAGGTCTCTTCTCGAAGACATTCAAGAAAAAGTTCAAGGGTGAGTGATATATTCCCGGTGGGATATCGCCCCATTGATAGCGATGTTACTTCTCCTGATTCACTGAGATTGCATATAATTATTACCAGATTACAAGAAAAATTGAAAAAGGCTAATACTGATATTGAAGAATTTCAAAAACAACTTGAAAGCCTTAAATTGGAAAATAAATCTTTGGTAGACTCTACAGCTGATCACGAAGAGAGTTTAGAAATTTTTACTGTTGATAAAGAAGTTTTAGAAGAGAGCAATCATGCTTTAAAAGAAAGTTTGGATTCATTGCAAAGACAATACGAAGACTTACAAAATGACTATACAAGTTTACAAGAAGAGATTCAGTTGGATTTGGAATTGGAAAATGAATTGATAAATAATGATGATATTGAAACGTTACATAAGAGAAACAAAAAATTGGAAAATGCATTGATCAAATTAGAACAATTATCATCAGGTAAAGAAATCAATTTATCGGAAGAGATTGTTGCTCTTCAAGCTCAAATTGATGGGTTCTCTAAATTACAAAATGATTACACTGAAGTATCTCTCAAGCTTACAAATGCTGAGAATTTGATAAGGGATCTTCAGGAAACATTAGAGTCGTCTTTGGATTCGGAGAAGATGATTGAAAACTTGACTGAAAAAAACTTATCATTGAACGAGAGTGTGGTGCAGTTACAGAAGACGGTAGCTGAATTAGAGCAATTGCAGGAACTAGATAAAGATCTTGAAGAGACACATTTGGGGATTGAAAATGAGTTGAGAAATGATATCAAAGCATTGGAGACTATAATTAATGATGACAGGATGTTTATCGAAGAAATGGAGAGAAGAAATAAGTATATGGAAACACAGCTTGTCAAATACAATGAACTTCAAAAAGAACCAAGTACTCCTATAGATGTTGATAAGTATAGTATGATGGATTTCAATGAAGATGAACTAAAGCTGAAAATAGACCAGTTAAAGCAAAAATTAAACAAATTCAAGTCTTCCAGTATTTCAAACCAAGTTGAATCAAAAATTGCTCAGAGTGAATTATCATTAATGAACCAAAAATTAAAAATGGTTTTAGAATTTCCTTCTCAACCGTATCCACAATCAACCATCGACTCCATAAATTATCTTTATCAAACCAAAAAGGTGTCCTTATTTTGCCATTCTTTATTGGATATACTTCGCCAACATGATGAAGGTTACAGCAAATCTATTACCATCAAAGCTATGTTTGATTTCATGAGTGTATCTAATGTGTTGGATTCTATAGCCACAAAATTGGAATGCGATTCTAATTTCGCTTGGACCGAATATTATCCGGTTATAAATAATTCAGAGATGTATATAAAACAGGCTACTGAAGATTTGAAAAGAGGTGATATACCTTCTGATATTGATTTTGATAGCCTCAGAATTGAGTTATTGGAGATTTCATTGAAAAGTGCGGTTTTCGAAAATAGGGAGTCATTGATGTTAGGCTTAACTGATTTGAAAAGTTGTACAGATATATCATTAACATTAATACTTGGCATACAAAAGTTTTTACTGAAATATGATAGCGGCAACTTGCAATCAGTAAGCTCTAGTATCAGAAATTATGAAACGGCGTTAAGGTCTCTTGAAGACTCTGTTCGAAAAAAGTTGAAAAGTTGTGAGATTTCAAGGCAGAAATTTCAAGATATTGAATATATTGAAGAGATATCGATGCTTGATAATGACAGATCTTTCAAAGTGCTTCACAAAATATATCAAGATTTGGAAAATGAAAGTAATTTCATTCAACTTGAATTGGACTTGGATGTCCTCTCTGACATTTTTGAATTGGACAAAGAAACTTTGAGTACATCCATACTTGAAAAACTCGAATTAGAAGCCCGTGAATTAACGACAAAAGTTGATCTAATAAGTATAACTTCTATTGATATTCCTACTAAGAAAGTTTTCGAGCATTTTCAAGTTTCTGAAAATGGTGAACATGACGTTAAGACGAAAGAAATTGAGCTTATGAAAGAAAAAATGGTCTCGTGGGCGTCGAAATTCAAAGAGAAAGATAGATTAATAGAAGAACTAAACTTGAAGATAACTTTGTTACAGAATAAGCTAACGTTGAATGAGGTTAGAGAGGAGCAAGTATCTGAATTGAAATCTCAGATTTCTGAGTTAATTTATCAAAATTCGAAGTTGAAAGAGAACTATGTGATATTAGAGGAGCAGTATAATGACAATCAAGATAAGTTACAAGAATTCGCCAAGTCAAATAAGGTCATCGGAAATTTTGAAGATATCTATGAACAAAAAGAATTTAACTCTAAGGCTACTTTGATTAGTGAAATCTACCTTTTGAGATCTATGGTCAAAAACCAAACGAAAGCTACCGCCTATGATCAAGAATTAGAATGGCTCGACAAAGAAATACTGCAGAGTTTCAAGATGGAAACAAAAAATACCATTGTTGATGAGTTTAGAAAATGTTCCAACAATTTACGAAAATACGCCAAAACTCTTCAAATCATCCCAATTAAAAACCCAGACATTGGAGGTAGTAGCTGGAGACCAAGAGAATCTATTCCTCGGTTTTATGTTAGTATTTTAAAAGAAGAATTTGGAAAATATACTTCAGAAAAACATGCATTATCTGCTCAATAGAAATTACTAAAGTACAAATGAATTAATTCATTAATATAAAATCAGAAAAATTAAACTTTTAAGCAACTGTAGATTTCCCACCATTCTTTGAAGGCCATTTGCGAACTTTATCTATATTCTCTGAAGGGTACCACCATTTTAGGAAACGAAATATGAATATATCCACTACGACACACAAGACAAATAGTTTACCAGCAAATAGTCCACAACAGTAATACTTCAGTAATCTCGTTAGTAAAGGGTCATTCAAAGTCTCTAAATCCAATGAGTTGTATATGTTTTCGGTTCTTAATGCGATATCCTCCCAACTATACATTGATCGAATTTGTTCATGAAATTTGGAAGTGTCGATTTGCTTATTTTCTATTAATTTAATGGCTTTCAAAGTGGCAGCAACTAATGAGTCTTCTTCAGGCTCCGCAAAAACTGTCATATGTTTCGGTAAGACTTCTGGGATACCACCAACTCTAGTAGTAACAACAAATAGTCCACAAGATGCTGCTTCAACTATGACTGTTCCAAAAGCTTCAGTGAGTGAAGGGTGTAAATATATATGCCCTTGCACCATTACATTTCTTACTTCTTCATGCCTGACACCACCAATCAATTCAACTCTATCCTGTAAGCAGTATTTCTCTCGCATTTGTTCTAAATCAATAAACTTTGGGCCATCGCCTGCGATTAAAAAATTTATATTTGAATTTGCTTCACAAATCCTTGGAATGGATGCCGTTAACAAGTCAACCCCCTTATTTTGGAAGAGTCTTGATATCACCACTATTGTTATATTCTTTCTTGCCTTTGTCGGATCGGGACTGAAATCTTTAGACACAACTGCGTTTGGTACCACTGATACATTCAAAGGGTCCAAAGATGCCCTGAGCACAATATTTTCTTTGCAGGTATGAGAAACACTTATGACATGGCCAACATCACTTAATGTGAATTTCAATAGTTTGTTTCCCAAAATACTACCTGAGCTAGCAAAACCAAATAGAGAATGGTCGGTGAAAACTGTTTTCATCCCCATAGTCCTGGCATGAAATATGGCTTCATGACATAGACTACTAAAGGACCCATGCCCATGAACTATGTCTATGTTCTCTCTGATGAATATGTTTCTCAAAATAGGAAAACATGAAAACACTGTTGGAAAAGTGGCATTTCTGTGCAACACCATAAAGGGAACATAGTATACCTTCAAGCCGTTAGTTAATATCCTCACACCATTCCTAGAGCCGTAATCATGCGTAATGATGACGACCGAATGTCCCAAATCAATCAATTTCTGCGATAAGTGGTAGACATGGAACTCAACACCACCTGGTTGAGGATAGAAAAAATCTGAAATCATTCTGCCAATTGGTTAGTAAAAACGGTTTCTTCTGGCACAATGTGTTCCCTGTGCTTTTCTCAATTAACATACGCTATGTTGTAACCCATTTTGTGCGGTTCATTCCTTCAGGGTTGGGCGTCTATTCGCCCCTTCAAGTTTCAACTCGCAAGAAAAGCTGCATCGAAATATCGCTTTTTGGCAGTTTTGATGATTTGGATTTGGCACATTGAAATCGAGTTTATGCAGGATTTCACAACTGAACCGCCAATGCCACAGAGCATTATTATACGATTGAAGTTAAATAAACTGAAAATCAGTCTACGTCTCCTCAATCTTGATTCTTCAGCGATATCTATCAGAGAATTTCACTTTTTGGAACGAGTTATTGCGTGTCGTGCTGTACACTAGATGATCACTGATTTGCACGCTAAAAAAGATTGATTGGTATATAAAAAGAGCAGAGTTTAGTATCACAAGATGCCTAATCAACGATATGAACAGGTTTCCAACGAATTGCCTCAATACCCGCCAGACTATAATGATCTCACAATATCCAACCACGACTTAGAGGCTCGAATAAGTGATGTTACGCCCATTGCCTCTCCCTTCCGAGATGATGAGTCTGTTGATTCGTTGGCTAGAGAACTACAAGAATTTGAGATAGAAGAACCAGACACCGGAATGAGAGAGAGTTTGATGACTAGAGCTGGTTTCGCTACAAAGAGATTTGCTAATAGCTTCAACGTCAGGATCATTCATCCAGTGTCAAAAATTTTGGATCCTGTCTATGAGGCCTTGAGGTCTATAGGCATGCAATGGGATGGTTACTTATCAAAATTAGGTAACCCACTTATCATCAAAAGATTATTATATGTGTTATTTGTCACAATAATCATCTTTTTCATAACAAGGTCAAGCTTGAACCACACAGTGGGACAAATGGATGGAGGTTTTTTTGATAGTTCAGTGTTAAATGAATACATTCCAGAACTATTGGATGTCAAGATAATGAAAGAGAACTTGGAGTATTTATCTTCCATGCCTCATATCGCAGGAACTAAAGGTGACTTGGCGTTGGCCAGATACGTTGAGAGTTATTTCAAAAACAATGGGATATCTTCATTGGAGTTCCATGAAGTTGAATCATTTTTGAATTATGCTAGTAATGATACTACTAATTCGTATGTCAAATTTGCAGATGATAGTTTCCAGGCCAAATTATACGAAATGGATAGAAAAGCTTTGGAATATCTTGCTTTCAATCCTGATTCGTATGATGGAGGCAGTGAAGTCAAAGGACACTTGATTTATGGGAATTACGGTACAAAGGAAGATTTGGAAAACTTAAGATCATCAAACATCATATTGAAAAACTCCATTCTTTTGTTAAAGTACGGTAGACTTCCTCCCAGTTTGAAAATCAATTTGGCGCAAGAATTTGGCTGTTTGGCTGTCATTTTCATTTCCAACAACGATGAATCATACCGCAGTGATTCCATCCAAAGGGAACATGTTGGTGATACCAGATGTTCTCCTGGTGATATTTTGACCCCTGGTTGGGCTTCTATCAACGACTATACCCAAAGACTCACCTGGGACCAAACTAAGAGCACTGTTAAATTGGCAAGTATACCATTATCATGGAACGATGCCTCCAAATTTATGGAAAGTATCACTAACAATGGTATAAAACTAAACGAAGATGATTTGAAATTGGAGAGTGTTAAGGAATACTGGTCTGGAAATTACACCACTGATGAATCAAAATTAATAAAATTGAATAATTCACAAACAATAAGAGATAAACACCCTATATGGAATGTCATAGGAAGAATAGATGGAAGAGAACAGTTTGAAAAAGGGATATACATTGGCGCTGCAAGAGATTCGGCTTGTTTCGGAAGTATCAATCCAAACACAGGTACTGCAGTTATGTTGGAGTTGGTGAAGATATTCACATCATTGCAAAGAAAATTTAACTGGCAGCCATTGAGAACTATATACTTTTTATCGTTTGATGGTACTGACTATAACTTGGCTGGTAGTACAGAATGGGTTGAGACTAGAATCCAACAGTTGAAGAAACAAGGATATGCTTATATTGACTTGAGTGATGCTGTTGCTGGTACGGAGTTATCTATAAAATCGCATCCTGCTTTACAAGAGGTTATCAGACAAGTTTTGAAAGAAGTTAATAACCCAAATGAAGGTAAGTCCTTCGAATCAACATGGAACAAAAAAACAATTAGAAATTTGCAAGATACCAAAAATTATGTTCCATTTATATCGATAGTTGGCGTGCCTTCAGTTGAAATAAAATTCACAGGATTGAAGTATGCTAAGAACACTTGTTATGATAATTTTGAAAACTTTGAGAAGAACGGTGATGCTGATATGGTGTATCATAAAGCATTGGTTGAAATATTAGCTAAGTTGATTGTGAGATTAGTGGAAGATCCTTTGATTCCGTATAATCTAATGGATATGGCTGCCGCTGTGAGGCATTACGCTGAAGATTTGAAAAGCTATGCCGATTTTATCGAACCAAATGGCGGGAGCTCAAATTTGAATTACGATAGGCTTAACAATGCTATGAGCTCCTTTTTCGCTGTCTCGAAACAGTACGCTGATTGGAAACAAGCATGGCAAGATTATATCCAGGAAGAATCTGGAATGGAGCCATCATTACTTTCAATGAACAGATGGAACTGGAACTCGAACTTGGTGGAATTTGAGAAAAAATTATTGATTAGCAGTGGTTTACCGGAGAGACCAGTTTATCGAAATGTGTTGTTTGGAGCCCAATATTGGTCCCCAAGTGACGGGAATGAAGACTTTGAATGGAACACATTCCCTGGTGTTAGGGATGCTATTTATGAGAAAAACTGGAACGTTGCACAGCAGCAGATGGATCATATTTCCAATTTGCTAGCAACAGCCAGTGAACAATTTGTTCAGTAGGAAATTTACTTAAGTATGACTATTTTATATATATTATGGGGATGGATTTAAATTTTATTGTTATTTTTCACGTTTATCCTGAGTTTTCAGCAGCTTTTACGTAGAATTATATGAAGCTTTGATGATTGTCAATTGCTGACTTGTGATTTGTAGGTACGATATCTCCATCTGGTGGTCCGACCCAAAATAATCTAATCACTTCAAAGTTGAAGACCGAAACGACATCGAACAAACTGAAACTGAAACTTTTACAGCAAAAACTCAACTGAAGGCGCAAAATGGAGACTATTTTGATCTCAATTGTTGGATTAATCACTATATATATCCTTAAGACACTCTTATTCCCTTCCAAGAAAGTTGCACGCGATCCTATGAGCTCCACTCCACTCCAGAACGAACAAAAGCCTATACTTGAAGGCAGGTTCACTCCCAAGACATTGTACAAGTTCAACGGCCATGACGATGAGAAGATATACATAGCTGTCAAGGGCAAAGTCTTCGACGTCAGCAAAGGGAGGGCTTTCTACGGACCCAGTGGGCCATACACCAACTTCGCTGGACATGATGCCAGCAGAGGTTTGGCTAAGAACTCTTTTGAATCTGGTACGTATGAACACAGAACAAAAGTGGCTATTTGCAAATACTAACCTCTGAATAGACTGTATAACTCCATTTGATGAGCCAATTGACAAGTTGGCCGACTTGTCTCAGGAAGATCTTGACTCGCTCAATGGATGGGAAGAGCATTTTCTCACCAAGTATCCTGTTGTAGGAGAATTGGTGGAGAATGATTCTTAGGGATGCTACAATTCTTCTATGCTTTGGGTGGCAGCGGGTGCCGTTGCAGGCCATTTTTTATAGCTTTTCTTTATGGATACAACCTTGGCTTGCTGTTTTTTGCTGTAGTACTAGTTGTGTAATAAATGAAGGGCAACCTTCACCCACTTCACTTCCAAGGGGGCCATCTCCTGATCAGTGATCATTTTGACCATTTTGCAGTGTGTATATATGGTTACGAGCACCTACTATTATATTTTGAGTGTGTCTCTACCAACCCATCTCAACCCATTTCGAATTGTGATGAAGAAGTTTTTGGTACTGAAGAGTTGTTTTCCTTTATATTTGATGCTTTTATATTTGGTCTCCAGTTCACTGCTTGTTGTGTGTGAGCCTGCTTGAAGATGAGTTATAGAGGCAGAGGGTCAGGGAATTCTGGCTTCTATAATAACAATAATTCACATAATGCCATGGAAATTGAAAATCAAAACAATCATTCTTCAAATAGATCCGGTATTTTGAATCACCATCAACAGCAACAGCAGGTATCAAACTTCATGGAACAGAATTCTGTTGAAGTAGAAATTAGAGGCTGGGAGAATGCCTCGAAAGAAGACTTGTTGTCGTTCATTTCAAGAAGATGCAAAACCACAATAATGAATTCAGTGGTTGATGGTTCGGTCATTAGAGGTTCTGTTAGAGACAAGAAGGAAGCACAAACCCTTTCCCAGTGGTCGGGTGTAAGATTTGCAGGGAATGCTTTAAAGATTTCTGTTCTTTCATCCAATCTAGGTGGTTCAGCTGATAGTGCTGCAAATACAATTGATATCTTGAGAACTTTCTTGAAGATTAGATACAAACCTGACTTGAAATTATTGAATTTATCAGCAGTCCATTCAGATCCTGTGTTATTATCCAAAGGGTTGTTTGGTGCTGTTTCTACATCCTCTAAGATGTTCCCAGCTTTGATGAAAGTGGCTGCGGGGCAAAACTACGACGTTGAAACTGTGGATTTATCCAGCAATAATTTGACTGATATAACTGGTATATCTACAATGGCACAAACTTTCCCAAAACTAAAGAATCTATCCTTACAAAACAACAACATAACTAGATTGAAAGCTTTGGAAAACTGGAAACATAAATTCGTTCATTTAAGAGAGTTGGTATTGCTTGATAATCCGATAGTCAATGAATCGCTTTTAAAAACTGAAATGTTAAGAATTTTCCCTAGGTTAATAATATTGAATGGTGAATTTTTAAGGGATGAGGCAAAATTGAATGAAATTTTAAAATTCCCTGTAACTACAAAGCAAGTTTTCTTTGAAGATAGTGAAATTCAGTCGATATCGACAAATTTTATAACAAACTATTTAAATTTTTGGGATACAAATCGTAAAGATTTGATGTCCTTATACACTCAAGAATCTCAAGTATCCATACAAGTTGATCCTTCACATCCACATATATCAACCGCAGAGAATCCTAGTCCAGTAGACCATCCATGGGGTAATTATTTGACAAATTCAAGAAATTTAACTAAACTATCTACTCCAAAATCCAGAATGTCCAAAATATGCAAAGGGCCAGAAGATATATTTAAATTATTTCAAAGCATTCCTAAGACAAAACATAATCTAATGGAAAATCCCACTGGATTTGCCATAGAGAGTTGGAGATATCCACAGGTTAATGGTATTGTTATTGTATTACATGGTGAATTTAAGGAAGTTGCTGCACCAGAATTGACGCAGTTGCCCTCGGGCCCCAGTGCTAATAGATCAACCGGCCGTCGACCAATTACTAGGCCTCCGTTGACTAAGAAATCTTTTGATAGAACTTTTGTGGTTGTACAAGGTAATGCTGGTTCAATGATTATTGCGAGCGATATGCTTACGGTGAAATTATATGTTGAAGCTGATGCCTGGGCGGAGAAGCTGGTGGATTTGCAGACACCAGTAACAACTTCACAAGCGGTTGCTAATCAAAATTATGTTGCTCCACCTTCGAGTGCTGCTTCGTCGGTCAATGCAGCTTATGACTTGCCTCCAGAAATCAAAGCTAGTATCGGTGAGTTACAGCAACAAATATTATTACGGGTACTACAAGAGACAAAGCTAAATTTGGAGTTTGCCGGAATCTTGTGTGAACAGAGTAATTGGGACTATAATACTTGTATAATAAATTTTAAGAGTTCCGTTAGTTCAATTCCACCGCATGCATACCAACAATAATCTTCATAAAAGCTGTGCTTTAATTATAGAGCAATAGTTTATCCATGAGAAATGAAACAAGACACTGTTAAATATATATTTGTACCTTTATCTCTTTGCGTAGGTTGCAACTTGCAACTAAACATCTTTGTATATAGTTGATTAGTAACAATGTTTTATTGAGCCATTCTGAAATTTACACGGCCTTGTGTAAATATGGGCCAAATTGATTGCAAATATATAACACGTATAATTCTGAATGCGCCAAATGCGTACTCAACCACCCAGAAATAATTTTTGTATATTTGACACAGTTCACACAGTTCAAGTCAACAAATTTCAATTCAATCTAGATCGTTATGGCTAGTTCTCAGTACGATTATGATGAAGAGGGTGAAACATGGCCATTTTTCATCATATCTGTTTTATCAATGGTTTTAATTCCTGTCACTATTAGCAGTTTGTTGAATTTGTTTTCTAGAAATAATAATTTGAACATCAAAGGTGCTTTGCAATGTGATAAGTCTGAAATCAACTCATATATAAAGACATTTAGATTGAAAAATAAATCATCGAAACTTTTCAGTTTCAAATACTTATTTATTATCTTGGGCTGGGGTTTATTAGCTTACTTATGTATGAATACTAAGGATTCTTCATATCAAATCACTTTTGATCCTTATGCTATCTTGGAGGTCTCCTTATCCACTTCTGAGAAAGACATTAAGTCTCGCTATAGAAAATTATCCTTGAAATTCCATCCAGATAAAATTTCGAATGATCTTACTGATGAGGTTAAAAAAACCATGGAAGATAATTTCATCAAAATCAATCAAGCTTATAAAGCCTTAACTGATGAAGACACCAAGAAAAATTTCTTGCTTTATGGTCATCCAGATGGTCCACAAGATGTTAGTCGTGGTATTGCCTTGCCAAAATTCTTGGTCGAAGGTACATACTCATCTTTGGTCATTGTATTCTATGTTGCTTTAATAGGTGTTTTCTTGCCTCTTGTTGTTGGTTCATGGTGGTCCCGTGCAAAAACTTACACCAAAAAGGGCATCCATGTCGATACTGCCGCCACATTTGTTAGGAAACTAGTCAATTTCAATCCAGCATTGATCGTTACTCCAACTTTGATTTTAGGGTGGCTAGTTGAATCTGAAGAATTGAAAACTAAATTACCAAACTATTCATCTGAAGAATTGCTCGCTTTGATTCAAGAATACATGCAACGTGATTTCACTAGTAAGCAAAGTGATAAATTATCTGCCGTCTCAGTTTTGCCCAAGTTAATCGGTGGATTGATTGATATTGCTGGTGCATTCCGTCAAACTGATGTTGTTATTAATACCATTGAATTACAGAAATGCATATTACAAGCTGTTGAGCCAAATGGTAAGCATCAGCAATTATTACAGTTACCAAACGTTGACCGTGAAATAGTTAATAAGTCACCTGTTAAAACTTTAGGTAAACTATTTACATTAACCAAAGAAGATATAGGAGCTACTTTAGGTATAACTGATGAAGCGAAACTTCAACAAGCATTACAAATGGGATCTCAAATACCACTTTTGACGATCCTTAGTGCTGAATTCAAAGTTCCTGGAGAATCTGTTGTTCCACCATCATCATTAGCACATATCGTTATCAAAGTCTTGGTCAGAACACCATTACATAAAGGAGAATCTAAATTTGATAAAAGTAAATTGAATGAAGAGGAAACTTTAGATTCATTACGTGAACCTTTCAAAATTTGTGAAGATCAACCAGATTTACCAATATCTTTCACGCCATATTTCCCAAACGATGTTATTGGTGGCTGGGTTGCATTATTAGTCTTACAAAGAGACGGGAAATTGGCTGATACTCCATCTTATTTCCATAAGTTGGACTTATCAAACCTTACATTGGCTAAAGATGAATTCATCAATGGTGAAAAAGTCACAATTGGTACATTCAAGATAAAGATTGAATCACCTTCACCTCCAACTGTTGGTGTTTTCCCATTCAAGATTCTTTTGAAAAACACATCATATTTCGGAAGCGATTATGATATTCCAATTGTTATGGATGTTAAAGAGCCTCCACAAATTGAAGAAGTTCAGGGCGATGTTTACGATATACCTGATCCAGATGAAGATTCAATTGCCGGTACATTAGCTCAGTTAAGAGGTGAGAGTGTCAACAGAGAAAGTGACGATGAAGAGGATAGCGAAGGGGAATTCTCAGACGATGAGGTGTTCACTGATATTGATACCGATACAGAAGATGAGTCTGATGAAAAGAAATAGTGGTTTTTGCTAGAATGTACTATAGTTTATCGAGAATAAAAAACAAAAAATAAATGGTATTAAAATACAATTGATAATGCAAAGCGAAATGTTCTTGTAGTCTTATTTTAAACTGATTTACTCATTATCACAGCGTCAGGGTTCTGGAGACCTTGTTCTCTATAATAGTTTGGGCTGATTTCCTTTTCAACGTACCCGTGTTTCAAATACCACGCAATAACCTTTTTATCTTCAACCCAAACATGCAAATTGACTTCATGTATGAACCTCTTCTTGGTCTCTTCTTCCAAGTGTGCCAACAACTTTGAACCAATTCCTAAGTTTCTATAGGCTTTCAAAACGGCCAATGATTCAATGTAAATTGATGTTGGAGTCGTATGATTTGGAGGAATGAAAGTTTTACTCTTGATGGCACCAACGGGAATCTCACTATAGAAAGCTAAGCATGTCAGTAACAGTATAATATTAAACAGAAAGGCTAAATCAACATACCTAATTTAACAAGTTCACCAGCGTCTAATGAATCTGTATACCACTGATCTGAGTATATAGTTGGTAACGAAACCTGATTGATTTTCTTCAACATCCCGATATTGTTGACTGTCAAGTCATCCAATGACACCACGCTTCTCTTGGACATCGTTATTGTGTATTCTTGTTTAATTATGGATTCACAGATTGTAGTTGTTAATATTCGTTTTACACCATATAATAAAATATTTCAGTTTGCAATTTGACATGGGAATTTGCACGACAAAGACGAAACCAAGATGTGAAAAATGCGACGTCTCTTAACATACACAAACAAAACAAAACAAATTCTACAGATTGATAAAATAACTAACGAGTAATGACATAAATGATAAATGAGAAGATTAATGATGGAAAAGACGAATTGGGTTTTCAACATAAACAACGTCAAAAGAATCAGCAGCTCCAAAAACAGCCTTATCCATAACTGAACCGGAAGGAGCAGCAATGAATTTAACACCCGATCTGACAGCCCTGTAAACGTTGTCTGGGAATGGGAAGAAAGCATCAGAAGATAAAGCAACGTTTTTCAATTTAGCAGCCCACTCTTTTCTTTCAGCTTCAGTTAATGGAGCAGGTAATTCAGCGAATTTAGATTCATATTCTTGTTTTTCTGGTTCTGTTGTTGGAATTTGACCAGTAACGAATAAGTCAATGGCATTTGATTTTTCAGGTCTCTTGACACCTTTAGCCCATTTGAAACCCAAGACTCTTGGATGTTGACGGAACCACCAATTGTCGGCTTTATCACCAGCTAATCTGGTACAATGGATTCTTGATTGTTGACCTGCACCTAATCCAATAACCATACCATTCTTGGCGTAACAGACTGAGTTTGATTGAGTATATTTCAAAGCGATGGTAGCAACTGTTAAATCAATAACGCCTTGTTCAGTTAATTCTTTGTTTTTAGAGACAATTTCTTTGAAAGAAGAAGATTTGATGATAGCATCATTTCTCTTTTGTTGTAATGTAATACCGTAAACTTGTCTTGATTCTAATGATTCTGGGTTATAGTTTGGATCAATTTGTAATATACAATATTTACCACCTTTCTTTTTTTGCAAGATTTCTAAAGCTTCCTTTGAATAGCCTGGAGCAATGACACCGTCACTGACTTCTTTTGAAATGATTTGAGCAGTTGGAACATCAACAATATTAGATAATGCGATCCAATCACCAAAAGATGACATTCTATCGGCACCTCTAGCTCTTGCATAAGCATTGGCTAATGGAGATAAGTTTTCAATATCTTCAACAAAATAAATTTTCTTTTCAATATCGTTTAATGGTAAGCCAACAGCAGCACCAGCTGGCGAACAATGTTTGAATGAAGCAGCAGCCGGTAAGTTCAATGAAGCAGATAATTCTTTAACTAAAGGCCATGAATTCAAAGCGTCTAATAAATTGATGTAACCTGGAGATCCAGATAAAACTTTGAATGGTAATTCACCTTGTTGGACGTAAGCTTGTGCAGGCTTTTGATGTGGGTTGGCACCATATCTCAAAGGTAATTGAGAAGTTCCTTCGGAGTATTGTTTTCTGAAGAAATCGGAGATGGCAGCGTCATAATCAGCGGTATGTTCGAAAGCTTTCAAAGCGTATCTATTTCTTGCAGTGGTAGAAACTTCACCAGTAGCTAATTCTTGTAAAAATCCAGCGTAATCTTTTGGATCAGACAAGATTGTAACTCTAGCATGATTTTTGGCAGCGGCTCTTAATAAGGTGACACCACCAATGTCAATTTCTTCAACAGCTTCTTCGATAGTGACAGCGATCTTAGAGATTGTTTCCTTGAATGGATACAAATTACAAACGACAAAATCAACTTTTTCAATACCTTGGGCGGCTAAATCAGTTTCATCGGATTCCAAATTTCTAGCCAAGATACCACCGTGAACAGCAGGATGTAAAGTCTTAACTCTACCGCCTAGCATTTCAGGAGCGTGGGTGATGGATGAGACGTCTCTGGTCTTGTTAGTATGTAGAAATGGACATGGCAATATTGACTAGGCAAAGAAAAGAAAAGAAAAGAAAAGGGGAGGAAAGGGAAAGTACTCACTCAACAGGGAAACCAGCATCACGAACTAATCTAGCAGTACCACCAGAAGCTAAAAGACGAACTTTGTTAGCGACCAACCCCTTAGCAAGATCCAATAAGCCAGTTTTGTCATAGACGGACAAGATGGCAGTTTTAGTATATTCAGACATTTGTAGTTGAATTGAACCGGTTTAAATTGTGATGAGTATCAAAAAAATTGGGTTTCCAGATTGTTAAAAAATTGGTAGATTTCAAGCTTTTAGTTTTACTTTTTTGTTTTAGTTAATTTCAAAATTAACAGACTCCGAATTTGGTATCGGCACGTGATTAGATGGTTCGGAGTCAAAAGATGCTCTGACTCGGTATTGTTGGAGAGCGGCCGGAGTCATCTTACCTTTATTTTTCATTAAAACATCGGAAATTCTAAAAGTAAAACTACAGGATAAATTAGGTAGAATTTGTATACATTATAAAATATAACACACAGTTGTACTATCGTAACTCCAGCAATTCGAATGAACCAATAAAATCAAGTTATACATTCCATCACATCAAGCAAAAATGGTAAACCAATCTTTGCAAAAAGAGATAAAACAAACCACCTAAGAACGGTAACGCCATAAAGATAAGGTGTTGTTTCTCTTCCAGGTATGACGACGACCAGCTTTGGTGTTGTTGTATCTGTGACCCTTGTTGATACCTCTTGATTTCTTACCAATAGAAGTTAAACCACGAGATTCTCTGTGTTTGTGAACTGGGTTGACGATCCAGTTGTATCTAGCATCACGACGGATAGCTTTATGGGATGGATCAATTAAAATAACTTCAAAGTACTTGTAAGTTGAATCTTGGTTAACCCAGTAAGAGTTTAAGACTCTAAGATTAGCAGCACGACGACCAACACGTTCTTCGGCAGTTGATCTTAAAGATCTTTGGTATTTCAATTGGTTAACACCTTGGTTGGTTGGTTTACCGTAAGTAGCACCTTTTGGAACAGGTCTCTTTCTACCACCACGACGAACTCTAACTCTGAAGATAGCAAAACCTTGCTTGGCCTTGTAACCTAATCTTCTAGCCTTGTCTGGTCTTGAAGGTCTTGAAGCTCTGTGGATAACAGTCTTTTGTCTGTATTCCCAACATCTGACACGATATAAGAAACGCATAACGTCAGATTGTTTTTTACGTTGTAATTCTTCTAAATATTTATAAGCACCCATCTGTTTTGTTAGCTATTGTTTCCTTAATTTTTTTTTTTCCATTCCTATATCTCCTCATGTATTCCAATATCTGAGAAGCTAGTCATAGGTACATAGATAGATAGATGGATATACACAAACCGAGATATAAAGTACATACTTTGATTGATAGATTAGTATAACACTGAACAATTTCTAAAATCGTAAAAATAAAAAGAGTGAAAACTTTTATCAAATAAGTGGTGGTAGTTTGTGAATATTTTCCAACCGACAGCGAAATTAGGAATAGGGTAACCTGCTGAAACATTCCAATACTGCGAAAACCAATTACCAGATTTCAGTTAGGGCTTTACGACATGATGATAATTACGCCTACGTGTGCTGTGGATTACTGAGACCGCGCTCCAAGCTGTGACTGTGTTTGTACCATCTGCTAATAACTAAGAAGTTAGATCTTTATTGTGTAGCTGTCAATCAAGAATCCTCGCTCAAATCTGATTGACGATTGTAGTTGAAGAAATAATACACTCAGAACTCTTTAGTTTCAGAACAGCTGGTCAATTCGAAGTACGTAGTCTAGAGTTAGACTGGCGAGATGAAAGTTGTATAAATAGCGATATATAATGCTGATCAAATTATACGGCCCCAGTAGTAAAGACGTTAATAATATTATATTCAATGATCAGTTATATGGAAATTTCTTGACATCCATTCAAAATTACTTGATTGAAGATTCCATTAATTATTATGAACTAGTCCCTTTCTTCGGTTCGATTGATCAGAAAAATAAACAGCTCAAACTTCAACACATCAACTTTCAACTTTCAACTTTCAACCATTGATCTTGTGATTCTAATTTCTTGGATGTGTCAAAAATACAAGGTATCATGTGACAAATATGTATAGGTGCGGCTCACAAAGTAGCATGTGCTCAGTGGTCACTGTAACTAGTAACTACTAAGTAGTAAGTACCAACCACTGTAGAAATTGCACCAGCAATCACATCTTGAGGAAGTAGTTCAAACAATTCAACTATTCACTATGCTGGGGTTTGCGGTTATGAGTTATATTAAAGTGTATTGAATCTTCAATAACTTAATATGGTTGTATATAATCGAAAGACCTCTCTAGGAGCTTCCAGTATCTACTACAAACTAATAATGAATCTATGAATGATTATATATAGCATATTAAGCAACACGCTCTGCACCACTCAATTTTACAGCTGCACCGTATTTCTGTAATTTGGTCAATAAATGATCACCTTGTTTGATCAACAATTGATATTGATTATTTTTATTATCTGGTCTATTAGTTTCAACTATACCATTAACTTTATCAATAATACAGTTCAATTTTTTATTTGGAATGAATTTACACAAGTCTTTATCCAAAAAATCTTCACTGATTTGGAAATTCTCTGACATTGATTTAATTGATAATGATTTATAACTTTCTAATAATTGTGAATATGCTTTACATCTCATTTCTCTCATGAAAAAATTTGAGTGTTTTGATAAATATTTGTTTGTAATTATTAATTTTTCATTAGTCTCTAATAAAAAATTGAAATAATTGGAATAATCACATGTATATAATGAATTAGTTAAATTGATCAATGGTTCTAAAAATGGTGCAGTTGAGTAAATTGATAAAATTTCTGGTGAATCGATAATCTTTGTTTTCAAATCTGGTCTATCTAATGACAACAATCCTGAAACAATTGAATAAATAGCAATAGTTTCATATTTAGAGACCTCAACAGATGTAAAAGTTGATAATGAATCAACTAGTAATTTGGATGATTCATCAAATTTACGAATTGAAATGAGATACATCCCTAAATATGTCTTGTATCTGTTTCTTCTTTCCCAATCTCCTCCTTTATCAATCAATTCTTTGATTTGATCCAATGTTTTGGAAATAAATTTAGAATCATTATAGAAAAAACCGATTCTGGTGATCGTTAATAAAATATCAATTTTCGTTCCTGTAGATGGTGATAATTCAAATGCTTTTCTCAAAGTTGTCACAGCGTTTGTCTTGTCTCCAATTTTAGCATAATATTCACCCAAGGTAATCCAATTATTGTAAATATCACTTGCATTTTCATCATCATCTTCCAATTCTTTGATTTTTGTTGTCATTTCATTAACCTTAATATCATTTTCATTTACCATATCTTGGTACAACTTTTCATCGAATTGCAAAGAAGGTATTTCATTGCTTAAGTGCTTATAATAGCTTGATAATTTTTCTTCTTTGATTTCTTTGATGATTTCCTGAATCAATGTTTCACGGTGGCGTTTGGTTGTATGTGGTGACTTTATTAAGAATTCCTTATCGGACAATTCGTAGTTTGGAACCTTGTTCACTTCTGATACTAATCCTTCCATTTCAGCCTCTTTCCTTCTTTCAATTGATCAAATTTGTAGTTTTCTGTGATCAAGATCTCTGTCAGTACTAAATTCAGTATTCGATATCGAGGCTACTTATCGTTTTGTCAAATTAGGTGGGTCTTCGTTCGGTGCAGGGACTACCAGATCATCGCTCATAATTTCGGACTTTGAGTCTCGAACACTTGTGTTCTCAAAGGAAAGCCTTCCCGAATCAACGTCCCAATAATGAAGAGGATCGAGATCTCATACACTACCTGAAAATGGTAAAGCGGCATTCAATGAAAATCAGACGCTAGAGTCTATACTCCATCAGTTGCCTTGATCAGAAAAATTCCTTACTTCAGAGATACCTTCGCTGTCTATGACTTTAGCCAAGGTTCTAACTTCTATCCATGGCTCATATATGATAACTCCATTCCAGCTCAGAAATATTAAATACGGGGCTACTATCTTACGGAATAACTCAACTCAACATAATCAATTCAAATTTCTATCAATCCCAACATGTGCCCGAGTTGTGGGATATGGGAGGAACTGTCGATCCATGGACTAAATTGACTTTTGGGGTGGTACTCTGGTGGATACATTGCTTGAAATCTCTCAAACAAATTTTAGTGCACTCACATTGATACTGCAGAGAGCCGTCGCTGATATTAATGTGACAATCTGCAAAAACAATTTGAGCCGCCCGGCCACAAAACCTATATAATGTTTGTTACTTCAAATATATGTAATAAGAAATATATTTATACAATATCATTATGTTTTCCTACTTTTCCGAGGGACAAATCACTTCAATTCTCTCAACTTGCTTTTTATCAACATGGCGTCTCAAGCTGCTCCAACAAGTTTCAAAATAGATCCATCGGAAGAACCAGCATTCAATCAATTTCAGACAACTAGAAGAAACAATGAGCCAAATTTACATACAAGTGGACCTATTCATAATGACCTGGATAAGCCATGGGATATCAAAGAGCTCTCTACTCTTCTTTCAGCTGCTCGACTAAAATAGAAGAAAATGACCGTGAGAGAAAGATTGATGTTGAAAAGCTCAAGACTTAATCCAAGAGTGAATTCAATGAATTAAAGAGAAAAATTGAAAAACTTGAGTTTGATTTGGCAAGAGCAAATAAAATCTTTGATACGTTGGTGCCATTCGAAAGTAAGTGTTCTATAGTTCTCATACAAACTAATTCAATACTAATGTTAACAGATGATTTTAAAAGAGCCTTTTTCATATTTGTTATGCTGCTTATAATGCATTTTGTGAGTCTTAGCCTAAAATCAAAGGTAACTGGGCTTGATGCATACATTGTCCCTTTACCGTCGACCTTTATTATTATGGGAATGTCTATCTCAGCAGTGGTGAGAATTTCCAAAATACGTGATCATTCTGATAATGTCAAGAGAAGTAAGTCATTCTATTTCATGAAAATCATAAGCTAGCATACTAACCTACAATTATAGTAATGGGTTATTTGAGGATTGCTACAATGACAGTATGCTGATTTTTGATGACTTTCATCATGTTAGTTACCGTCTTAAGCGGAGTTGACAAGATTAGTGAAAATAGTCAGGTATACTTGACATTGCCAGACGGTATGAGCTTAATTCTTACGGTTATGATTGCTATAGCTAATGCGTGTCTTTAGATGCCAATCAAAAAGAAAAATTGCATTTTCAATCAAAATACCAGGAAAAAAGGAGCAGTTAACAAGAGCTCAAGTTTAAATCATGATTCAATCCTAAGAAATATATTATCTACCTCAATGAACATATTTCTTTTATCTAGCACAGAGTTATAACGTCTGAACTGTATTTCCAAAACAAATATAGATCATAAGCCAACCACCCAAATATACTACCATCAACATAATTAACGACGTCGCCGACTATATGAAGGTTATGATGATAGATATATCATATTGACATATATCCAGTATTCATTATCTCGCTTTAGTAAATCAATCATAAGGCCATATACCCTGATTGGACCGGATTAATTCAAGTATAAGTGAGCCCCCCATATATTTCACGGATCCAAACTTCCATGAGACGATGTTCCATTATTTTAACATATTTCGAAAGCTTAACTTGATCGAATGGATGAACGTATAGTGGTGGGATTTGGCCGTCTTCATTTCTAATTCCCTTTGTCTCATCGATCATTTTAGATTGAAGAGTCTGGTAATACTTTGTTATACTTCTCTCCTTTTCAAATGATAATCCAACCATAGGAATTATAGGAGCTTGTAACAATTTCTCTTGACCAAGAAGGGTAGTTTCGTTATCCTCGAACGTAATATTAATATCTGGGGCCGACAACAGCCAGACGCTTCTAAATATGTCAGCTTGGTGAATCAAGCTTATATCAAGCCTTTCAAGATAAGTAAAGTCAATCTCCAAGTGCGATATTCCAAATTTGAATTCATTGCTAAAATCAGAAGTATATACAGCATCACCATCCCTCTCTTGTTTATAAGCAGCAAGCTTATCACCCTAGCAATGGAGTGATAGATGTTTCACCATGATTGGGCCCAATAAAGCTTTGAGGTGCACCACAGTGAACGCACGGATAAATTCGAGGAAGCCTTCCAACGAATAGACAAAATCACTTGACGAATCTGAAAAATGTCTGTAATATTGAGATTTCATACTACTTAAGGTATGGAAGCCACCAGCATGAAGGGGTCTTATTAATCTGTCTGTAAATTCTTTGATGTGTGATTTGTTTAGTATCCTAATTTGAACATCAGGCATAACGCAATTGGGCCAAGAACGTATAAGAAGAAGTTGAGCGTAAATATGGTCATATTTCTCAAAACCATTCATAATCACATTTTTGATATGTTTATTGCGGCCGCAAACTCCTAAGTAATTAGCTAGTTGTTGTGCCATCTTCAAAGAGTGATGAGTTTCGGAACTAGGCAGACTAACCTCAAGACATCTATCTTGACACCTAAGTAGCACAAGACATTTAATAACAAACAGATACATATTTCGTTTAACTTGACGTAGCTTATCAGTGGATTGCGGCTCATATAACATACGGTATAAAGCCGGGCGTCCATTATCAGGACAACAACTTGATTCTTTGAACGTGCCGTTCAACGGTTTCCCAAATAATGCAAATGTTTGCAACGATTTGTTTTGAATTAAACTTTCTCTGTCATTTGAGCCAGCTGGTATCAACTGTAAAGGCAAGCTGAGAAATCGAGTTTTAGATAGCTTTGAATATAAATCTGAACTGGACAACATGGCCAAAAACTTTTCATCAAACTCCTCGAGTCCATAAACAGCAAGTCTATCTGTGTAGTCCCATTCCGAATTTCCTCTGTATATCTCGATTGTAAAATAGAGAATCTTCTGTGCCAAATATCCATTAGTTTGAATGGTATTAATCAAAGTAACTGTTTTCTTAACATCAATGACCAACAAAACATTCTTGCGATATTTGTATTCCATATAGAATGGGTAGATGTCAGGATTAGCATTCTTCTTCAAGTGGTTCAGATATAGCTTTTCAAATAGTTCTCTGTTGACAGTTTTTTTTGCATTCAAATCTAGCACCTTTTCACCAAATTTTCTCGGAAATAAATCTGTGTCTAACTCTGACACGATCACTATATGGATGGACCTATATAGCAGGACTGAAGCATATTCATATAGCTGTTTACATACATATAGTAAATAAACCAAGTCCCCTCTTGGAAGATGGTAGAAAATCTCCAGGATTAATTACTGTGGTAAATCAAGAAACTCAAGCAGTTTCTTTACTATTGGAGCTGGCTCAAACTTTCGATAAATCCCTTGTATAACTCTTTTTTCATAAACACTTCTCATTTCATTTCTCCTATTAGTTGCCTTCTCTCTGAGTCTTGTCTTCCTCGGCCAGTACCTTTGAATTGCAGAAACAATCCTGATCATGGTGTTGGAATATAATGATTTGATTGTATACTATATATACTATCTGACGACGTGCAGCAGAGGGAGCGACAGATCACAAGTACTGTAACCCAACAATATCATAAACTTAAAGCTTCAGAGCATTGATCGGAAAAAATATTGAGTTTCGAATGATAGCAGCTACAGCAATTCTGTGCGATTAAGCTAATTTCATTATTATCTCTTCTCTGTCCTGCTGCAACTTATTCTGCATATAAAATCAGAGTCCGGGTAATAAAATAATCATGCATGTCGAATCAGTGGATCAAACCACAGTCTAATTGCAGTCTACAGAAGATGGAACGGAAGTTATTTACTTAAGTTCCTAATTAGTAATCACAACATAATATTATGTAACAAATTATATAATATTCGATGTATCACGTGATGGTGAGAAATCGTCAAATGCGGAGCTTAGGGATTAAATGCATCGCTTGTTAGCGATTGCAGAGTTGATTTCCTCTATTTCGCCCAATATCAACACCAACCACATCAAACCTTCACTATTTTGTTCTCGAACATTTTAGTAGCCGGCAGATCACAGTACCAAAGAAAAATCTTAAGAAAAAAACTCTAAAACTGAACGAACTGTAGACCTTTCAAAATCGATTTGTGCATTTTTTTTGACCATTTTTGTGTTATGTAATCATATCCACTTAGCTTGTGTAATCTATTCTCGTTAAAAGTCCACTGAAAATAGACGCTAAAGTTGAGAAAGAGAAAACTTAAGTTTGATAGTATCCTAGAGTCTATGATGGTATATACTTTCAATCGACCTTGGTTGTTCTCATTTATATTGTGTTTTATGGTGTCGAATTTACTATCGAAATAATTTCAATCTCACTGTTCGGTTGCATTTAGTTACAAAGCTCTACTTTCGTCCTTCGGACTTCGTAGACGCTTTGTCGTGGGAAGTTTAAAAGGATTTGGTGCTGTTCACGCAAATAGATAGTGGAGCTTTGTGAGCAAGGTAAGGAAGTTATGGGTCATGACTCATGACTCATGAGCCCACCGCCACACCTCCTCATCGTCTGGCGTTTAGTATATATAAATGCCTAATTAATTTATTGCAAGTTTGAGCCGCAGAGTCACAAATCACATTGCAATATGATTTTGTGTTGTAAAAGCTGCAAATATTCATTTTCTTGTACAATACTCGGCTCATTATTTGTTTTAATTCAAATCAGATGGTCAAATCATTATCACAAGAGTTGATAATAATCATAAGTCATAATTTGCTAATTTTTCGATGTCTGAGGGCAATTCCAATCAACAAAATCCAAACGGACTCAACTCTGATACCCAACCCGACACATCATTGCACGCTGAAAACAATTTGATTGATATATCAGACAAATCAAGATATCTGGTCAATGAATGTTCCTGCGATACTCTTGAGAGCAGGATATCTAATTTAAAGATTCAAGGAAGAAGCATGAAGGGAACCCTCCTTCAAATAAGTGGTGATTGTGATAGCTTAAAGACGACGATATCTACTTTAGAAAGTCAAGGAAGGATTACGAAGGATTCGATCTGTAGAATCAATGATGATTGTGATAATTTGAAGAGGAGAACAGACTATTTGAAAATTGAATTAATAGAATCCATGATGGATAGATTCTGTAGAATGGATGGAAAGCAAGAAGAAGCTGATGCAAGGTTATCCATCTCAGAGCGAATTTCGCAGGATATAAATGGTAGAGTTGAAGGAATACTTGCCTTTACAAATCGACCCAACAGGTTGGACTCCAGTTCACCAACCATGTTTATCAAAGTAAGTATATTCCAGCTGTGGCTTATATTGCTAATCAGTCTATTGATGAGTACAGCTAATCTTATTTCTAGGAGGTTATTTTGATGACAACATTGGCCACCTCATTAGTTTGTTTGGTGTTTCCCTCATTATAATAGGTACTGTATTAAACAGCACTAACAAATTCCAGGAACTACTGACATTCCTATTGTACGCTGCTTTGTCTTTTGGCTTAATCAACAGCGGGATTTGTTATAATGCAAATCATTTCTATCCAAATGGAAACATGAGTGTTAGTAAGTATTTGTTTTATCCTGCTCTCAGCATGAAATTACTAATTCTCTTTTAGCTTTGAAATGTCAAAAGTATGCTGTTTTAACATTAGGTATCCTTCTTATGCTTTTCACTGGAATCGTTGGTATCCTTAACGGCGACAATTGTATTTTGAAAAAACTTCCCGATGGATTGATTATAACTGGGGCAGATACCATGTTGGCGTTGGTATCATTTGCCATGTAAATTGTTATTCCCTATGCATCTAAAAGATATTTCAGCGGAAGACCCTAAAGACCCGGCCAGTTATAAGCAGTCAACTAGATTCAATTTAATATTTTACTAATATTTTCTGTTAATATATATATTCATTTGAAAAACATTTGTAATAACGTTTGGAGTTGAATTAAGTAAGAAGCTATCAGCATTGTAAATATAATTCACTCATTAAAAAATGGAGCTTTTGACTGACCAGCATATAGATTATATCCTATAGGCTATAGGAACATGTCGACCCAGATATCATTTCTATCGAAAGCACTTAAACCAGCTATTGGTATTATCGATGGGCTTCCGTGTGCGATTTTCAGTCGCTTAAGTTGGGACCATTTCCTGACCAGTGACAAGTACTCATTGATAGCGGATCCCCAAACATGATTGATGAATGACAAGCTTTGAAATTGATTATATTGTCAGTATTGGCTATCGATCCTTAAAGATAACTTCAAGATGGTATCTTGAACCAGTCTTGCTCAAACTGTTTACCTATGCTGCTTTTTGTATGTAATAAAACCAAAATCATCAAATAATAAACCGTTGTCTCAATCAAGTGAACACTGAAGAAAGGCAAATATCATACCAATTGGAAGGAATCTCCCATTTTGAGTAAACCTCAGGTAAAAAATTGAATTGCATCATCAACCCAGCTTCCATATGCCATAACATACTGCAATGGAATAGCCATAAGCCAGGGTTTTTGGTTTCAAATCTTATTACTGCAAAGTGATATGCACCCACATTGATAGTATCCCTCATCACAACATCTTTTGTTGGTAAAGATGAGAACATTTGGTCTTTCCAGTTGCCACTAGACTCCTTCATTACCCAAAACTTATGTCCATGTAGGTGGAAAGGATGAGCATCATCAGACAAGTTGTTTATCAACACATCAATAACTTTTGTCTCATTCACTGTGTATATGAAATTCTTTTCTGGAAGAAGTTGTTGCTGAACACCATTTAGTTTGAATTGGTCTGAATCATCCTCACTTTTGAGATAATTCAATTCTTGGAACAATGTATTCTTCAGTAATGGTTCGTAACTCGTATTATTGATGTATCCTTTCGAAATTGCATAGTCCTTTATTAGGAATGCTATGTCTAGTCTTATGAACAAATCACTTGGTGGAATCTCCTTGTTTGAAATAGGTACTAATAATGAAGTATTGAATTCCTTGCAAAGTTGATTTTCAAGGTTATATCCTGAGCTTGTGGGTTCTAGTGAGTATGATATGGGATATCTGTCATGGGTTGGTTCTTCAATATAGTATAGCACGGCTTTGGCATCACTATCCAATCTTTCATTCTTTTCAGCAAAACAGTTCTCGTTCAACTTTGAATGGATCCAATAGGGTTTGGGTATTTGGTCTGTTGATAATATGACTGAAATTCTTTGGCCAACTGGTAAACTAACCTTATTGGTAGTATATTCTTCAACACTTGAACCATCAATCTCTATAATTTTCAAAACATGAGAATCAATAGCAAAATCAATTTCAGCAAAAGCACCAACGTTTATGAGTCGCAATCTGTATTTTTTATTTGGCTCAACTTGGAGCACATATCTACCAGAATCCAGTTGAACGCATCTTTTGTTTGATTCTTCATCGTTAGAGTAATGGTCGCAGTTGAAATAGTTGGTTCCTTGAATCAATCCATTATCTGGGACTGGTTCTGTATTCTCATTTTGCGGAGCCAAATATTCTTTGATATAAGTGCTTGCAACATCATGGTAATAGTCGCTTAATAAGACAACCATGTCATAATCGTATGGAGAATCTTCAATTGTAGTCAATCCAGGACGTTCTGCAGGAGAATGAACTATCAATGGACCATATAACCCGTCTGCATATTGGGTTTTATAGTGGGAATGGTACCAGTATGAACCGTGTTGATTTGATATAGTGAAATTGTAGGTATATGAGCTATATGGTGGAATTGGACATTGGTTGATTTGAGAAACCCCATCGAAATAATTTTGGTTCTCATAGAAGATACCATGGAAATGGAAAGAAGTTGGCTCAGAGTTTTGATTGTTGATAGTTAGTATGATTGTATCATTTTCATTAATTTCAATTAAAGGCCCTGGAAATTGGCCATTAATAACTGTAAGATTTCTGTAAACACCATCTGGATTAGCTTCGATCTGAGAGATATTGAATTCTATAAATCTTGTTGTTGGTGGCTGGAGAAAGTCCCAGTTTGGATCTGCATAATACTCTGAAGAGTTCAACCTCCATTGATGAGAGGTTGTATCGATCAAGCTCTTGTTTAGCAATGTTTTTCTATTTGAAATGTGAATGTACTGAAGTTTGAATGTGATGAGGGTGATAAGGAATAGTATTGATAGCGATAGAAATACTATCAAATGGGATTTGTTGTACGACGTTTTGCCAAATAGTCTGGTATACCTCTGTTTGTTCCCGAGAATGTTCATCTTGCTGAAGCCTGATAGTTTCAATGATTATGTGATCTGAACAGAAGCGGACCGCTTGCCTGGCGCTTCGATCACTGTAAATTTATATCGACGCTTCGACACACACAACGCTTTCAATGAAGGCCACAGCTGTCTTATAAATTATAATATATGCTATATCCACAGGCGTTAATTTAGCCGCTGTAACTCAAGAAAACACATTTCCGATTTCAATTTACAATTTGCAGTTTTAACTTCTATATATTTCCCATCAGAAAAGTTGCGTTTTCTACGAGCTTATCGGCTGCGCACGTGCGCACTGCACTAATTCAACTTTGGATGGAACCAAATTTGCCTCTGGAAGCGAAAAGAAACAATCACAACAAAAGAGCACAATGTTCTCGTTGCTTTCAATTTTATCGTTCCCAGTTTGCTGCTTCCCTTCTTGAAACTTGAAGTTTGAAATTTCATTATTGGTCCGTTGTTGTATATCCACGAAATTATCAGTTCACATACTTCTACAGCCGCCAGCTCGAAGACGAAGATCATATTAATTAAATTAACGAAAGTGAAACAACGGCTTCCTCCATCCTGCTACCCCGTTCCCCTAATATAGAACTGAACAAGTGAGTGACAAAGGTAATTATAATTTAGATCTGCATTCTGCAATAAAGAAACGTGGATATCTGTTTAATTACCAATAAACGTTTTGTGACTGGCTCGATTCTCAGCTCATATATAATATACCACTGTTTCCTGATACCGTTTGCTGCGTATTCAACTCCAAAATTGATATCAATCAGTCAACAACCAAAACTAGATCTACACAATGAAATTAAACTCGTTGTCATTAGCTGCTCATGTTGCTACCACGTTCGCTTTGACAACAGGTCAGTTGACAAGAATCTATTCGACTATTGAACCATCGTTATCGGCCATAGAACTGAGTGCCGCAACAGCTGTTACTTCACATACAACTTCCAATGTTGAAGGTTTGGTTTATGATAGAATCGTGTACATCTATTTGGAAAATACAGATTATGACAAAGCTTCTCAAAACTCTGATATGGAATGGTTAGCTGAAAGAGGTGTTTCTTTGTCAAATTATTGGTCTTTGACCCATCCATCAGAGCCTAATTATTTGGCTTCCGTCGGTGGTGATTTATTTGGTGATGACGCTGATAACTTCAACTTATTACCTGCAAATGTCTCAACGGTTGTTGATTTATTAGACACTAGAAAGATTTCTTGGGCCGAGTACCAAGAACATCAACCATATACTGGTTATCAAGGCTTCAGTTTTGTTAATCAACAAAACTTTGCAAATGACTATGTCAGAAAACATAATCCTCTTATAATGTATGAATCAATTGTTGAAGACCCAGCAAGATTATCAAATATCAAAAATTTTACTGAATTTTATAATGATTTGGAAAATGATACATTGCCTCAGTGGATGTTTATTACCCCAAATATGACGAATGACGGACATGATTCAACCATAAATGTTGCTTCAAATTGGGCAAGAAATTTCATTACTCCATTATTATCGAATGCAAAATTTATGAAAAAGACCCTTATATTGTTAACATTTGATGAAAATGAAACCTATACCTTACAAAATAAAGTCTATTCAATCATGTTCAGTGATGTTTTCAACCAGTCTATATTAGGTACCTATGATGACACTTACTATACTCATTATTCCGAGATCTCATCTGTTGAAGCAAACTGGTTTTTACCTAACTTGGGAAGACATGATGTTAATGCTAATGGTGAAGCAAATGTCTTCAATCAAATTGCTGAAGTTGCTCATATTCAAAACAAAGTAGTTGATACTTCAAACCAATATAACAATCAAACTCCAGCTGGTGGTTATTTGAATGACCAATACACCGTTTTACCACCTATTAATTGTTCTGCTATTGGTGTTAACGGATTACCTGTATTGGATTCAATCAAAGACATCTGGTGTTCTTCAGAATTCGTAAGTGTGGAAACTGCTGAAGGAGTTGCAAACTCAACTTATACCAATATTGTTTCGATACTTCACAAGTTATTTCCAAACTTGAACTTTTAGAGATGTTACAAAAGGTGGAGGGTGATTTTAAATCTTGGTGAATTCATACTATCTAGATTCCTATTTGGTTTTGTAGGTTTATGGACGCAAAATAGCGATCATTAATCAATTAGACTATATATCATATTAAATTAATATAATGTATATATAATCGTTAATATTAAAGTGCTAATGCTTCGCTTCGTTCAGCACCTTGTTTTTACGTATTTCAGCTATATGATATCAAACTGTAGATATATCATATCACCGCGTTATAATCAGTATATTTTAATTTTACTCAAGCCATGATGCTAGGTTGGTGATTATGATTTCTCCGGATGCATCATTCAGATAACACTGTGGATTTGTATATTTTCAATGAATACTGACTATAATTCCGTCAATGTTGGAATGTTGATATATACGCGTGTCAAATTTTTTTTTTTGGACTTAAGACATTCAATAACATAGATGTTAAATGTCGTAGGCTCTCTGGATGTTGAAATCTTCTAAAGACGACTGTTTAACTAACATAAACAGACAGTGTGGGATTCAAATCAACACATGCTCTATTGGACTAGGTCTAACCGGGTAGCAGCCTCCAGACGCAAGCAGACCCCCTAGTTACCTGTAATTAACGATCAATAGGCAGAGGCGTATCATCGCCTACCCACTAAAAAAACACCGCTGTTCTTGAAATTTGATAATATGCCTGCACATATTGATGCTCATGCCGGTTTTCAAAAATCTGCTTCACTAGCTCAGCCGGTAGAGCGTCAGTCTCATATTCAACGAGTGTGTGATCTGAAGGTCGACAGTTCGAACCTGCCGTGGAGCACAGTTTTTTTGCATATATTTTATACTTTTTTTTCGCGCTTTTTGGTTTCCATGACAACTGAATCGCGATTTTGTTTATTTTGAGGAATCTCGAAATCTAAAAGAATCAAATCTTTAAATTCACAAAACACTTTTTAAGTTCACTTCCAAGAGGGCTTCATAATCTTCCTAGCTATCTATAGATCTGTCTGGTTTTTGGCAATCTTGTCATACTTAGATACTGCACATTCATTCGAGAGATTCATCGACGTTCAGCTGGTCTTTTTTGGTCTCAATTTTTATCCATTCAAAAAGTCCTTGTTTTGCTCAACTATCATTACTCTAAATACTTCTTTGAATACCTCAAATAAGTCATCTAAAACAGATTTCCATCTGGGTCATAAACCTATCCATGTCTATAAGCAAATGTCGGTCAATAATATCGCTTATGAAGCAACAACTCCTCCTTTTATAATACGGAATAGAACATCTAACACCAATGGCAAAAATAATGGCTCATCTGTACGCGATGCCAAAGATTCAGATGATGATAATTCTTTCTTGCCACCCGCTTTGAGCGCATACGGTCTTGCTTTACTAGATGAGAATGAAATTGAGAATAATTGGATGAACTTTTCCCCAAAAACTACAAGTAATGACAATCCTAGCAACATAACTGGAGTATACGAACTTGATTTCCCAGGCCAGAAACCAAAAACCTATTTTAAGAACAAACACTCTGTGAGATTCAATGAAAGTATATCGAACAATAATGTTATCAGTACAGATAATACAGATAATTCAATAAACAGTCCACCTAGTGAAGATTTGATGGACATATCACCGAATAAAACCAAAAACTCAAACTCAAACTCCAGTCATACGCCTTTAACACCCAATGCTCCAACTACGACCAACTCCAATACCAGCATAAGTTCAACCTCAAATATAAATACAAATAAAACTGAATATTCTGCGAACACAATCAGAAGTACATTAAGAGGTAATAGAAGATTTCCAAAACTAGGGTTGGGCCCTCCTAAAAGAGCATCAAGAAGAAGTGATGAAAGCGCAACATCTGATAACTCTAAGGATAGCGGATTCTATGATAAAGAGTCAGACATTTTCAAGATCTCAAAGTTGCATACTCCTCCACCTTCATTTAATCTAGAGCTTTCGTCCTTGAAAAAATCACCAACTGAAAAAAATTTATCATTTTCAAATCTAAGCTCAAGTGAATTCATTGAATCACTAGAAAGATCACAGGAGTCTGCAAAAATAAAGAAAGATCATGAAGAGAAATTGAAGCTTGAAAAAATACGGCTTGAGAATAAAACTTTCATATCTAATCAGGTTGACTCATTTGAGAAAAACAGACCCGATTTGTTCAAAAAGCTGCAATCTAATGTCCTATTCGATTCCATTCCCAACATGTATCCTTCTGGAGAGGTCAAATACATGAAGGATACAGAGAAGTTTAGTAGTCTTGATTCACCAAAAAATTCACAATTCCAGGTATCTAGTTTCAAGAGAAAAAGTACTGAAAGTTTAACAAAGAATGAAATCATACCGTCATTGAAGGAATTTAAATTGGCAAATAATGAAGAGAAGGAAAATATAATCGCTGAAACTGGCTATGGTAACAACGAGTTTTTTAGAAGGCCCTTGAGTGCTATCTCCCCTAACTTGAATGGTTTACAAGAATTCAAATATCCAAACAAACCTGTACCGAACCATGGTGTTTCTACTATCGATAGTCATCGTCCTAACCTGAGCCGAAAGTTTTCAAGCGGAAATCTGGAATCAAGTAACAATGAATTCAAATCCAAAAAGATTGTAATAACTATCAACGGGTCACAATATGAGAAATTAGAATTATTAGGCAGAGGCGGGTCCTCCAAGGTTTACAAGGTCAAATCTTTATCTAATAACAAAACATATGCTATCAAGAAAGTCACATTTGATCAGTTTGATGATGCTTGTATAAAGGGTTTCAAAGGTGAAATTGACTTACTACTACAATTGAAAAATCAGGATAGGGTTGTCAAATTAGTTGACTATAGTATCGGTGAAGGGTCGATTTTCCTTGTGATGGAGTGCGGAGATATTGATTTAGCACATGTTCTAAACAGTAGGTCGTGTTTACCTTTGGACTTGAATTTTGTAAAGTATCATGCCATTGAGATGTTGAAATGTGTGTCTGCAGTTCATGATGCTGGAATAGTTCATAGCGATTTGAAGCCAGCTAATTTCCTATTTGTTAAGGGTGTTTTGAAAATTATTGATTTTGGTATTGCTAATGTCGTTCCTGATCATACAGCAAACATTTATAGGGAGTCACAAATCGGAACACCAAACTATATGGCCCCAGAAGCTCTAGTTGAGGTTAACCAAGGTTTCACTTTACACAATCAGATAAGTGGCCCTGCAATAAACATGAACACGTGGAAGGTTGGAAAACCTTCAGATATCTGGTCTTGTGGTTGTATTATCTATCAGATGATATATGGTCGTCCTCCATACGGTGGCTACTCTGGGAATCAAAGAATCTTGGCAATAATGAATCCTCAAGTCTTGATTCAATACCCCGAGAAAGGTCTCGCGGACGTTTTAGTTCCAATCGGTGTCATTGAAACAATGAAACATTGTTTAGATAGAGATCCCTCGAAGCGCTGGACTGTTGAACAGATATTGAATGGACCATTTTTGAATCCCAAAACTGTTTCTGAGGACTTTATTCGTGATTTGGTTCACAGTGCTGTTAATTTTGGAGTTAACAACAAGCATGTAACTAGTGATATATACGATAAATTGGTTGATACTGTTTTGAAGCAAATTGATGAACTTAATTATTGAAATTGAGTCTTTTGATAAAAAAAAAAAAGATGTTTAAGGTGTTTTGTTTGGTATTTTTGGTTGCTTTGTAGTATAATTATGATTAGTTTTAATTCAATGTTTAGAGTTATGTTTGTGTTTGTGAAGAGATGCATTCTACTTTATGTTTCAAGTTCTATCATGAGCACTATATTTTTTATTCTTTACTTAAGAAAGCAGCAAAATTTTATGGTTGTTTAGTTCAACTAGTCGTACAATTTGATAATCGGAGATCATTTATCTTGGTCCAAGTTTTTCAAGGATTCTAGGGCCTTGTTCTTCCCATTCTTGCTTGCTGATCCACATATGATCTTTATCAGCCATAATATTAGCTAATACGGCACCCCCAATGAAAACCATATGTCTTCTTCTTGGAGGGTCTTCAATTCTAACTTTGAATTTGTCCAATCTAGAGGCATCATTATTTAAAACTCTGGTTAACCACAATTGTTTCAACTCTTTTTCTAATCTTGAAGGTAAACCTGGATACATCGAAGAACCACCGGAAAGAACAATGGCCTTATATAAACTTGATCTGATATCAACATCAGCAGATTGAATTGTGTTGAATAAAGTTTCACCAACACCAGGTTGCTCTATGTCAACAAGACTTGGTTGAAATAAACATTCAGGAGCTTCAAATCTTTCACTTCCAACTTTAATAACTCTACCATCTGGTAATTCGTAACTTTCCACCAATGTGGTTGTTTCCTGAGCCAACTTTGAATCTAATTCTAAATCGTAGGAAACATAACATAACTTCTCTTTAATTTGACGAACGGTCTCAAAATCAGCTGTTCTGTTGAAAGCATAACCACGGCGTAAAAGTAAGTTTATTAAGTTTCTTGTGACATCTCTACCTGCAACATCCAATCTTCTTGTTAAATGGTTCAAGACAACTGATTCATAAACAGGAACAATATGGGTGACCCCATCACCTGAATCAACAACAACACCTGAAGATAAACCTTGGGCGTATAAAGCCAAGACAGCTTGGATTGCAACGTAGACACCACCAAAGTTGTATCTTTCAAACATGACATCACACATTTTTTCTCGGTTCTTCAAAGGATTCATTGGAGGCTCAGTCAACAAAACTTTCTGGCCAGTTGGATTTATCTTCATTCTTTCAAAAAAAGCGTAATCCCATAAGTGTTCCATATCTTCCCAGTTTTTGATAATACCATTTTCCATAGGATAAGATATTTGTAACATTGAACGAACAGCACTTGCTTCATCACCACACATTATATCTTTAATCTCAACATCACCTGTTCTTTCTTCAGCCCTTAAAATAGGTCTACCCACGATCGAAGGGAAAGTGTGGTCTGGGAAGTTACTACCCCCTCTTCCTATCTTCACAAAACCTGTACCTTGATCAAGGACTGATATAAGTTAGTAAAACATCTTGATTTATAGATTTCATGGAACTGTGATTCCACTGATGTAGTAATTCTCGATATGGATGGATAATCCAGACAAAAACTGTTTCCAGAACCCCAGAGTCCCACGCATTTCGCAACTAATTTGTCACTCACCAATTGGTTGTTCTGACATTGTTTATCTATTTTATGTTGTCTGATGGAATGAATCCTCACAAAAGCAGTTTATTGTGATGTACTGGATATCCCCTTTTTGAGACCAAATGTTTAGGTGTATTATCGCTGCTGGAATCAAGATTCAAAACCGTTGATTATGTAAGCTTGAAGTTACTAAAGGAAAGTGCACATAACCGCAATAGACTTGAAGAAGAAGAAAATGCTCAATAGAGAACTACATGTTGATTGGAAGGATTCGGTATCTGGATAGTGTCGATTGTTGAGCAGATCATGGAAAAGTCCTATTTGTAAATACAATATATACATGTGTAGTTTGGAGCTTTTAGGCCCTCAGACACTCTCAGTCATCATTGGCGGTGGTCTTGAACTCACTCTTCTGGATAACAATCTCCTCGGGTGCATTCTTTGTAACTTCATTAACTCCATCAAACCCGTCACTCAATTCACTTACCTGAATAGTTTTACTGAAAAAGCCATTTGGTGTGATCTCCAAGTACGCATTGATGGTCCCATTATATTCCAGTCTCGCCCATAAAGAGTCAGCACCAATGACAGTTAGTGTAATATTCGCAATTCTCTCGCCAGACCTTTTTTTGTAAAGCCCCATATTCACTGTTGATATAAAATTGGCCGTGACGTACTCATATCCAGAACCTTTTTGAGAAGCTGACTCGTTCGAGAGTCTGGACTCCTTGCCTTCTAATGTACAAACAATGCTCGGAATTTCATTACTGTCTTGTTGGACTCCTAATTTGTGTGATATGTCATTATCATTATTTTCAAATAAAGACTTTAGTATTCTTTCAGTATAAGCCAAAATTTGTGAATCATTCTGCATTGTGGGTATCTTCAATTTAGAAGACTCTGCTATTTCAACACGTCTCTTCCGATCTACTCTTTTGAACCATGCTTTGAAAACGGATCTTCCAATGAGTATAAGTGGGAGTGATAGTATGATAACTGGCGCTGAAACAAACGTCAAGATTGATGCAACACCAAACAATCCAGTAGCGACTCTTGCAACATCGGTGTATTTGCCCAGTATCCTCAGACTTCCATTTGAATTTCTATTGACGTTGAATCTTTGTCTGTGGATTGGGGTTGTGAGAGAGAACTTTCTAATATTTTTCAAATTGGAATTTATAAGTGTGGATACTGGTGAGAAATGCGATACACTTTTGATTGTGGCTCGATGCTGAGAAAGGATAAACACTCCTAGTTGGCGGGAGCTTTTTTCAGATACCAAACGAATCATCGTTGAAGTTGGTGAAAGTTGATCATGGTCAAAAAGTATTTTGCTAATTAATTATGGTCGGCCATTATAATATTAACGGGAAAAACGAATCTGGATTAAGAATTTGCTACAAGAATTAGTCAAATGGAAATTGCAAAAAAAAATCTATTAAATCAGTAATTTTACATGTTTTATGTCATGGTGTGCACTGTCTGCTCCAAGCCAAGGACAAGAGAAATGAGCTCTTTTCGTCCATTTTCAAAAAGCTTCAAATTTCATTTTTTGGAACGATTTCAGCTTCTTTATAGGCAAATGTCAAGTATGAAGTATGGGACTTGACATCTGTCTCGACTCTGGTGACATCTCTCCATTTGTATCCAGCATCACCTTCTTTGATTCTGGTACCTTTTCCGAAAGGATTGAATCCTTTGTCCAAATTCTGGAATTTTTCTTCCTTTTTCTCGTCGGATCCATTAGTTTCTTGTGGTACGGGGGAGGAAGCTGGAGAGACAGCAGATCTCTTGTTTGGATTCTGTACAGTTTTATTCAATTGAGCGTGTCTTCTTTTCTCAATACCTTGGTTTTTCCTCGATTGAATATCTCTAAGACGATTCAACACATCATCAATATCTTTAATCATATCTTTTCTGGCTTCCCAACGTTTACCACTGATTTCCACCATTTCTATGGAAGTCCAACCATTATTCTGTAATGCTTCAACAGTTTTTTCAACTTGTTCAATACATGGTGAAAAGCAACAAATCCCTGATCTCGACTCCCTTGATATGACTGTCTGCAAATGAGGAATAGCATCCCATGGTGAGGGCAAGTCCAAGAAAATTGAAGTTGCATTGATATCCATGGCTTTGCCTGTTTCGTCAATGATATCAAACCCATTATTGCAAACATCTCTATGAGTTATATGGAAGTTTGTTAATCCATGTTCTTCTAATTCTTTCTTAGCTTCCAAGTATCTTGGTTCATGGAACTCGTATGTGTATAGCATACCTGTATCGTGCAATGTTCTTGCAAATGAATGTGAAAATGAACCAGACCCAGTTCCAGCTTCTATAACAACTGAACCAGCTGTTATACCCAATCTTTGGATAATGTAAGAAGAGTCGGGCGTATAAACGATCTGAGTTCTATGGGGTAAGGACAAAGTCCATAACTCTGGAGTAGGATGCAACAAATGTATGAAACCGTACCCTTTGGAACCAGCTATTTGAGAACCATATTTTTTACCAATCATGGAATTATGAGGGAAACTACCATATCTTGTGTTCAAAGTAGCGTCTTTCTCGACGTTTATTGGCTTGATCTGGTCTCTTGATATGAAGGCAAGGACAAGATCACCTTCGTCTATGTAGTCCTTGTACTTCGTGAATGACATTTTGAGCAGTTTGATGAACGTTGAACTTCACTGAAACTTTTCAGTATTTTATTTTATTTTTATTTTTTTAATATTTTTCAATCTCATCGCAATCAATCGGGTTCTGCGAATAATGCTGCATTTCCCCAACTTTTTTTGGAGCAGCGACTTTAAGGGCCCAATATGTGCAATGTTGATTGAAAGTCTTTATTCCTACTTTATTGGGTTGTCATTACCTCGAAATAAGATCAAAAACAACAGAAAAACAGCAGAAAAATACATTTTCCAGCTCATTTTCTTTCAGCTATACTGCAAATGTATTATGTGCAGGATGAGTGACAGTATCAGATTCTCATGAGTTTCTGATTTCTAAACCTCTTTTTGCTCTTTAAAAAGATGTCAATTTCTCAAATTCATTCTGAAATTATGTTCATCTCACACAGTTTATAAGCAAAAATGGACTTGAACATTCCCAGTTTTTTACTAGACAAAATATCACCAAGAGGGTTGGAAACAATCAAAAGAGTACGTTTCAAGCGCCCTAATCGTATATTCGCAAGACACTAATTAACACATCAGGTTAAAAAATTCGTTGAAGAAGACTGCATTCCAGCAGACAAGATCTACTTCTCTCAGATCTCTAAAGATCCTGCAAAGAGATGGAGCACAACGCCAGAGATAACGGAATTGCTCAAGGCAAAGGCAAAGAAACTTAGATTATGGAATCTTTTCTTACCTCAACACTATAAAGAAGGACCAGGTTACACTAATTTAGAGTATGGCCTTATGGCTCAATCTTTAGGCAGATCATATATTGCGCCAGAGGTAACAAATACAAATGCCCCTGATACAGGTAATATGGAATTATTTGCAAAATATGGAACCACCACACAGAAAAAACAGTGGTTAGAGCCATTATTGAATGGTGAGATCAGATCAGCTTTCCTCATGACTGAAAAGGGGACCTCCTCTTCCAATGCACTCAATATATCATGTCTGGCAACATTGGAAAATGGGAAATTTGTTTTAAATGGTATCAAATGGTTTGCTTCTGGAGCAGGTGATCCAAGATGCTCAGTGTGGTTGGTCCTCAGTAAGACTTCCAATGATTCAAAGACACCTTATGCGAATCACTCTGTGTTAGTTATTGATTCCAAAAAGGCATTGGCAACGGGTAAAGCTAAATATATTCGTCCATTAGAGGTGTTTGGATTCGATGATGCTCCACATGGACATTGTGAGATTGAATTCAGTGGGTTGGAAGTTGATAATAATGATTCAACAATCTTAGGGGAATTGGGTCACGGTTTTGCAATTATTCAAAGTAGATTAGGACCCGGAAGAATCCACCATTGTATGAGATTAATTGGGATGGGAGAAGAGGGACTAAATCATATAAAATATCGTGCAAATAATAGAGATATCTTTGGTAAGAAATTAAAATTAAGAGAAACATTCATAATAAATTTGGTACAAAATCAAATTGAAATTGAAAAATGTAAATTATTAGTGTTGAATGCTGCTCACACGATTGATATTTCAAATCCAAAAGCATCAAAATATGAAATTGCAATTGCCAAAATTGAGACTCCAAAGACAATTCAAAAAATTTTAGATTGGTGTATCCAGATGTATGGTGCAGAAGGTGTTAGTCAGGATACACCTTTAACTAGATTGTGGATAGCAGCCAGAATGTTAAGAATCGCTGATGGACCCGACGAAGCACATTTATATCAACTTGGTAAGGGTGAATTAAAGAAATTCAATCTAGTTGAGGAATATTTTCAAAAAATTGATAAGAATCATAAGAGGCTTTTAAAATTATAGTTTATAGCTAATTTACAATTATCTTTGAAAACGATATAACATAATAATACAAAGTTTCAGTCAAAAAAGTAAGTAAAAAATTAAAAAGTAGTTCGCATTGTGTCATAATCATTATTTTAAAACTTAATACAAGTCAGATTTTGTAAAATCGCTTGTTAAACCTTTTGATAATAATTTTTTCGAGATTATTTTCTCTGATTCTATCTTTGAATTATTCAATTGTTTTAATTCATATTCAGCTTCTTTATATGGGATTTGAGTTAAATGGGAAATTGGCTCATCTTCTTTATCAATATCTAATTCACCTAACATAACAACATTTTCACCTCTTACTAAGAAAACACCTCTTTCTGTCTCTCCGTACCTATTTCCTGATAAATATATTCTTTCTGATGTGTCTTGTAATATCAAGTTTGCTATATATGTTATTATTTTGAAATTTATAAAAATCATGAAAAATGTGTGAAAGTAATACTTACCATATTGATCAAAAGTTCTCAAGATACCGAATAAATTACGACCATCTCGTAACAAGACAAATATCTTTCCTATTAGGAGGTTAGTAACAATAATTTTCAGCAGCTTCACTCAGCCTAATATATAAGTAAACATACTATCAACGGAACCAACTATAGCAGCAGCTGTGGTGAAAGCATATGATTCCAAATATAAATCTTCAACTTCATGGTTTTCTTTTGTAGCCTCTTGAATTGGTTGTGGAGACTGGGACATGGCAGCTGAAAGTTGTGACGTATAGTGGAAAACTGAAATATATGGGATTTAATGCGCTAAAGGCTATAAAAGGAATATGTTTGACGGTTCAATACTTTGGAGTTTATCAGCTCAAATTTGTCCTGATAATAATTTCAGTGATAATTTGGAAATAGGTCTCTGGTTGTTACCCGGTTATGATGATGAAAATAAGTGGCTTCGGTCAGAATCGAAATTGCGTTCTACTACGGGAAAAACAAACCGGCACGTGACATAGAGTATACCAACAATTTTATATCGGAATCAGGTTTCAAGATATTTTGCGAGCCAATCCCTCTTCTGAAATTATCAGAGATACTCATAAGACAATTAATATATATCTAAATTCATTATAAACATATGTACGTAGTCTTAAAAATCAATAACAACTTTGGAGTAACCATCATTTCTCTGATCCATCATTTTCAGATAACATTTGCAGCAAGGAAATATCAAATTTTTCCTGAATCATTGCCATGTATCTTTTCAGGGATTCAATTTCATTAGTTAGCAGTTTTATTTGCTCATCAATCTTTAACACTTCCTCGTCTGGTTCCGGCGAGTCATCATCAATTATTATTGTTATTGGATTAGGAGTGCTGGATTCTATAACTGAAGCCTCAGAAACCTGAGATACCTGAGATTCCTGAGATTCGTGAGACATATGAGGTACCTCTGGTATCTCATAAGCAGGTGCTATATTTCCAATAGCATTGAGACGGTCAATAATAGGCTTGGTCTTCACAAGTCCTCTAACAGCAATATCTTTCATCAATTCACTATTGTGAATCAACACCTTTTCTTTGCTTCCCTTTTTCATTATATATAAGCTATGCATATTTTCAATGACGTTAGAATTGTTTTTGTAAAACCTCCTAGCACTAGTTATAGCACCATTGAGCTGACGGACCAATGTTTTATCAGCATCAAACACTTCAAAATAAGTCATTATGAAACGTTGAAGTCTTTTCAAGGACACACCAGTGTTGTGAGTTTGATTGAATTGCATCAATACACCATTTAGCACGCGTCTTATATAAGATCTATTGGATTGATAGTAGGATTTGGCCTCAAGCAACATCTGCGAAAGTAAAACTTCTTGAGTAGAGGTGAATTTGATATACTTTTGTTGTTTAGGGTTCAGGACATTATTCTAATTTCCATTTGAATCATCTTCTTGGACAACATCAGTTGTTGTTTGGAGTGTGGATTGGGTATTTTGAATTGGTGTGGGATTTTCTGATCCGTTCGGAGAGATCTGGGAGGTTGGCTTAAGGGAAAAAACAATAACTTTTGGAGGATGCTGTGGATTTAACTGCGTTGGTGTTAAAGTCCCACTGCTAGGAGTGACGCAATTCACCCGGAAAGTATTGAAGAAGGATTGTGGATTCAGCATTTTGATAATTGGTTGAATGGATTGAAATAGAAACTTACGGTTGGTTTGCTTTTCGTGTTTACTTTTGGTGTTTATACTTTCTTTTACCGATAACAATTTTTTCTGTCACGTGCTGGGCTCCGGTCTATCCCAATTTGGTTTCAAAAATTATGTACAAAATTTTGGTCCCATTTTTCAAAACTCGTCCAAAAGTGGTAATAGAGTTGTGGGATAATCGAGCTTAATTTCAATTTTCAATACTACAGGCTGGAATTTTGCAAAATAAGAAACATCTTTTTTTCAACTTAGCTCCAACCTCTTCTATAAAGTAAACTCTAAACCACAAACCATCCTTTAAAATGAACCAGTCATAGCTCTTATTCTTTCAAGTTCTTGTTCCAATACTTTCAAATCACCTAGTATATCAGCAGTACTATCATTATTCAGTGCTGGGAATCCATTACCATAAACGCCATTATTAAGTGATGGATCTGACGAGTTGAGGTTTATAGATATCTTAGGTGGTAATGGAGGAGCAGGTTGTGTAGAATCATTCGATACAGTACGATGTCTTGATCTTGGAGGAGGTGGTGGTGTCATTCCGTATGAACTTCTTCCTCTTGATGGTGGAGGTGGGGGTGGAACGGTCATACTGTACTGTATATCTAATTGATTACTATAAGCTAACGGAGACGGGATTCTCGGATTATTTCCAAGTCCGTTCTGTGGATTATGTGGTATTGGAGACGAATTTGATCTGTTTCTACTTTTTGGTGGGATTGGTGGTGATAATAATGATGAGGACCTTGGCGTAGATCCAGTTAATGTAGCTGATAGTCTCGGTGGTTCATTATTTGTTGGCTGAATGGATATAGTTGGGAACGCATGGATGTTGCCATTTAAAGGGGATCCTGTTAAGGAGAGAGAAAGTCTTGTATTTCCCATCATATTAGCCATTTGAGCAGGCCCAGTTAAGTTGGGTCTCAACATTTGTTGGTTTCTGCCGGGCAATGAAGACTGACTATTCAAAAAATCTGGTGTCGAAGACCTGGAATCTAAGCTTGAATCTGGAGATTCTAATGGCGTACCGTTGCCATTGAAGTAAACAGGTGGTATATTTGATGGGACCCCATGAATTGAAACACTATCAACATTAACATTTTGAAAATGACTTATCAGCTCTTGCATATCTTTCAACTCTTCTTCTTCATCTTCATCATTAGAGCTGCTAGGAACCGTCACACCTCTCTGTGGCGGAACTTTACCAAGCAATTGATTCATTGGTAATGACATATCTAATTTAATTTCAGGAACTATATGTTTTGGTTCAGTAGCTATATCAGTAACAATCTGATCAGAAAATTTGACTCTTTTCCCTTTCAATTTTTTCTTTTGTGGCCTTTTTCCAGTTAGCATGAATTGAGTAAAACTATCTAGATCTAATTTTTTAGAACTACTGGAATTATCACCTCCTAAGAGAGCAAATGGGTTCGATTTATCACTTTCAGATTGTACAGCTTGCTCATCATCATCTTCTGTATCAACTTCCGATTGTCTTCTCTTTGATAATATAGGGACAGGCGTAGGTATGGGAGCCTCGGATTTGATAAGTCTTCTTTCTAAGGGCAACCCACTAATTGAATGTGAGATTAATCTCAATAGAGCAAAAAATTGACCAATATTTAATGAACTTGAATGATGCATGAATATTTTGGATAGTTCATGTTTTATCAATTGCTCCAACCTGAAATTGCACAAGAATGTGAAAACATCTTCTAATGTGATTGTCTTTGTTCCTTTTTTGGATATTATATTGTTATACCATCTGATATACGTTTTGGCTTCCTTTGGAGTTAAATCAGCACTTGTCAATGATAATGGTATCTCTTCCTCGCCTCTTCTGTCACCATTCTCAGGATAGTAGTTGTGATTATTAGTATTATTATTGTTGACATGAGTTCCATTATGATTTTGGTTCTGATAGCTTTGGTGAGTTGATTGATTCATATTGTTTAACGAAGAAGACGATGATTTGGGAGTGACACCGAATAGAACTGGAGGAGCAGGCGAAGTACCAGTATTGTGTGTATCAACACCGGTGATATTGAGCCAGTCAAAACCTGGACCATTCATCTTGAACTTCTTTGAAGGAGATTCAAATTGAAGCACTGGAATTCAAGCTACCAGTTGTGTTGACCTGAACTCTGTAAGCTCTGATATTGCAGTAGATCGGACGTGATAACCTGAGATGCAAGTGGAATCAGTTCAATTGATCCGTCTAGTGGGCGGTATCTCTTCAAATGCGGCAGTGGGAGCTAACTGTGAGCAACTCCTCTGGAAAACAATTGCTGGTGGACTGCGTCTGTAATCTGATGTTTCCGATATGAAGCGTAGTTGGCTCTGGCCCTCTGGGTGTCTGGATTTAGAAATCGCTATGTTATTGTGGTTACCCGGAGACGATGCTGCTTGTTGCGATAAAACCATCCTGCACTGATAATCAGGTTTTTGGTGAAGTTTCAACTTGTAGAATCTATTGAGGGTTTGCTGGCTGAAGAATCAAAATGAACATCTCTTTCAGTACGAGTGGTAATAATGGTAAGAAGAAGACGGGACTTCGGGCCTCGAAGGCTTTGGAGAAACCTGTCTTGGGGTTCGCGGACGATAGCGACGGTTCACAGTCCGACTCTGGTGATGAGAAAGTTGTTCCTACGAAGAAACTGAGCAGAAGAATCCCTAAAACTAGTGCGAATGATACCAATAAAGAGTTGCTTGCCTATAGTCTAAAAGTTAAGGCCAAAACGGAAAAGATAGAAGCAGAGTTGGATCCGTCGGTGTACAGCTACGATGCTGTGTACGACTCTATGAAGAGTCGTGAAAGGGAATATGAAAAGATAAAAGAGCAACAGAGCAACTCCAAAGAACCGCTATATATGGCACACATCATGGCAGCCAAGGAGATGAGAGAGGCGGAAAATCTAGAAGCTGTTCAATTGAGGCTACAGCGTGAAAGAGAGTTGGAAGGAGACACATTCAAAGACAAAGAGTCCTTCCAGACATCTTCGTACAAGAAATATTTGAAAGACGTTGAAGATTTGAAACTCGCTGAGAAGGAGAAAAGGCTGAATGGGTCCTCAAATGAAAAATCCCTTCAAGTTCGATTGTTTGAAGAGAATGAGGCGAGACATGAGTTGTCGGTGAATAATCTACTGGTAGGGAATGAATTGGAAAGACAAAATATATCGTCCGTTGATAATGATGCAGCCAAACCAAATGAGAATTTTGTATTGACTTCTGGCCTCAATATCAGGAAGGCTGCCAAGAGCGAAGACGTGCATTCATCCAGACTAGTCGTTCGATCTCATAATGAGGCACACACTCCCCAAAGCCCACAGAAAAACATAACATATATAAAAGAGCAAATTAAAGAAGCTGAAAAATTAAAACAGACATCCGACTTATCTAAGCTAGAGCACTCAGTCAAACGAAAAATTGATGAAAGCAAGATATTAAGTGCTAAAGAGAGATATCTAGCTCGTAAAAGACTCAAACGGTCTTAGGCTACTCACAATATATGATAAACCATCAATCAATTTAATATTATATTGATAAATATAAAATACATATTAAATATTTCCCATAAACAACAACTCATTAACTCCGAAAATGTCCCCAAAATACATACATCTGAAATAAAAAAAAAAAAGTTTTGCAACATTCTTAAGAGATATCTAACGTGATCTTGCTGCATATCTATAACCTTTATTGAGTCGAGCTGACAAATCAGAATCGCTCAAAATATATGATTCAATGTTAGTTTCTTTGGCCCCAAACTCTTTTGGCTTTTGGATTACCTTGTGAGTATATTTTGTAGGTTTCGTGACCACTGTTTTCAGCGTCTTTACCTTCGATGGTATCTTGACTTCTTTTCCTTTCTCGGGCGTCGCTTCTGCTTTCTTGAGAATCTTGCTGGTATCTTTTGTAAGATTTATGGCCAAAATCTTCAGTGATTTTACGTTCGAAGGTGATTTGATTTCTTTTCGTTTCTCTCCAGTTACTTCGGATTTCTTAGTAACCTTGTTGGTAGCCAAGGTATTCGCTGAATTGACCCTCGAAGATATCGTTTCTTTTCCATCAACTTTGGAGACCAGATTTTCCTTCCCTGTTAACTTGATCACCTTTGATGCCACTTTTATCTCTTGCTCTGCACTTCCTGTTATAACCTTTTTCTGTAGAGTTGTTGATTTGTTCTGTCCCATTGTTGGATTCCATTTGGGTTTGTTGTTTGAAAAATATGACTCGTTTTTATCATCCTCAATGGATCGATTAAACTGCTTTTTATTTGCAGCAAAGTCAGCTTTATTCTGCGATAATTGCAATGATATAAAACGTTTTTTTGCAGTTTCACTTATACCTTTATCCAAAGATTTGTAAACAGGAACTCTCTCAGTATAGGGATAATCTTTCAATTTAATGTCATTACCTTGACCCAAATCATTTATCTTATTCAAAAGCTCTTTAATATTGATAGATTCACCATGTGGTATGGCTGTCAAATTGGAAGGAGTTGTACAATCCATATCAACCTCTTTTCTTAATACTTTATCAATATCAACGGCAGAGAAGAATGCGCAAGATTGCGGTACTTCCTTGATACCTAATTGTTCGGAAAACATAGCTCTTGTCCACAAGTTACTTATTTGTAATAACATTGCAGCTTTATACTTATCACAGTCTTTCACCATATATCTGATTTCGTCATGAACAGTTATAGCTAACCTAGCATCAATTTGATACTTCTTGATCAAGTATTCCATCGACACTAACAATAAATGCAAGTAGTCAACACCTGAAGATTGAATTGCCCAATTGATTCTTGAAGGTAAAAAAGAGTTTTGGCCCAAATTTTTCTTATTCAAAGCTGTCGTGATACCAGCACCAAGAACGGGTGTCCTTGGTTTATCTTCTTGGGCAATTTTTTCCAATCTGTTGAAAACAACTGATTCGGATCCACCATACCAGACGCTATTACCATCTTTCGTAAATCCTTTTGCCCCTTTCGTGGCATCATACAAGTTGACAGATGTTTTCTGTGTTTCTTCATCTGACATCTTTGGGTTGAACTGTTTAAGTAACTGTGTAGCAAATTTAAGACCAGCTCCATATATTCTACCATAATTGAAGATCTTAGCCTCATTTCTTGAGATACCCAAGATTCCGGCAGTCTTGGAATGTAAATCAGTACCTTCACTCTTTGTACCTTCTAACGTCATCCAACCTATAGCAGTTCCACCATGAAGTTGAAATACTGAATCACCGACCAAAGAGGCGATCCATAACTCCTCGGAATCAACATCAGCTCCCACGAAGGAGTATCCTGGTGGTGCCTCAATCATGGATTTTAATTCAGATCCAATACGCGTTTTTTTAGCATTTGAAGCAGTGAGCCATGTTTTTTCAACAGATCTTCTTGTAACAGTACCCATGGATGAAATTTGTGGTAAAATTATTCCAATATCATCACTTGTTCCGAGGATACCATTCTTGTTGTGCACCACAAACTGGTTCTTTATTCTATCTCTTGATCCCAACCAATAACTACCCGCCGCATTTAAATTCAAAACCTCTTTTGCTTCTGGATATTCTGAACTCAAAACACCATTTTCAAAGAATTGTAGATAGCCTTTGGCTAAAACATTTGAGCATCTGGCGGCAGGGCCATTAGGGTGAGGCACTTTGAATAGTTCATACGCATAATCATCCTTTAATTGTCTTGTGATTGATTCAACATCCTTATCATCTTGCCATTTAGCTAGAGTATAGTTCTTAGCCTGAAGATCTTCTATGATAGACTCATTCGAAGGCACTTTAAAACACCATCCATTCGACTCTGTCCAGAATAAAGGGTACCCTTCCCAGGACAATCTTAATAAGATGGCTGAGATTCTAGTCCTTGTACTCAAATTTAAATCTTTAGGATCAGCACTCTTACAGATTCCCCTATACCATTCCGGATATCCTGTTAACCGTGCTTGTCTTTTCACTGGTTCTCCGTCTTTCTTGAATCTGGGCTCCTTCAAGGTCCAATCTAACTGAGAAAACCAGTGATCATCAGCAACATCCGAGCCATTTTGCAATAAAGCCAATGCAGAAAATGCTAAAGAATGTAAATTATTGTCAATTTTTGCTTTATTTGATAAAAATACTTCTTCTGCTTTCTTAATGTAATTGTCCCACTTCTTATTCGTAGGTAAAAACGACGTCGATATGTGTCTTAAACTCGCAAATGATACGGGGTGTGGAACAAGCTTTCTGAATACTGGGAAAACCTTTGACACAACTTCATGAGTAATTTCAACATCTTTTGCACAATAATCCATTAGTTTATGAAAATTTTCAGTTATATCTGAAACATCTTCGGAAGCAAAATAGTCTCTGTCAGTTTTATCGACCGTTATTCCACAGTGTAGCTCAGCAACATAGGCCAAAGAATTTGGACTACTCAAGTCTATCCAAGGATCAGATATTCCAGATGCGGCAATCAGGTTAATCAAATCGCCGGCTGTAGTGCTTTGTAAATCGCATTTCTCTTCTTCGGATTCATTTTGCAATTCTTTTAATTCTTTTTTCAGTTTGTTGTATTTCATCCAGGTGTTTCTCTGTCTTGCACACATTCCATTCACGGCGACGTGTAAAGACATCGTATCAAGATAAAAAGCTTTGGATTGTTTTATATTGTACTCTTCCAAAATCCTGGCTCTATCATAACCGGTATTGTGGCCAACAATCAATTTCGGGGTCTCCAATGTATTCATTGGTATCAAATGATTATTTTCCTCCTTGCCAGCTGATGCCAAAAAAGGGGATACCCAACCATACCAAGCTTCAGGTGATGCAGCACATGCAAGAACGGGATAATGCGAAAGCTTATATAGTGTTTCAACGTCAAATACCAACTGATTCTCGAGAGGAAATGGGACTGGTTCTGGTTTTTCCCCTTTAACATATCTGTGCCATCCAGGTTTGTTTAACCATTCACTGGGTTTAGGACGTGGCGGCAAAGTGGAAGACGCTAACGTGGTAGCATAATCTAAATATGGATCAGCGCTACCCATTCCTAACCTGTAGAAGTGCTCATCCAAACTCTTTCCCTGTAAATCTGGCATGTTGAAATCAATTGGATCCGTGATTGCAGTTTTTTTCCCCAATAGGTTGTTCTGTTTCAAATGTTTTTTGGATAGCTCCACATAGTCGCTGGTCCTCTCCAGCTCTGTGCCATCAACTTTGCTGCTTGGAAATACCTTGTTGTGGATACCGATCGAAAGATGTTGGATTCCCACGGGACTGATTCTGGGCTTCTCTTTGTTGACTGAGGAACTGTATCTCTTTAGAGTTAGCATTTGACATCTCGAAGACCGGTACCTCAAAGGAATCAAGACGTGACGCCTCGGCCCTGACATCATTCCAATGCTTGAGCGTATTATCTTTGTATGTTGATTCCGTTACTAGCGACCACGAGCCTCTTAAAATTTGACGCCTGCTGCTGTTTTCTTGATGTCAAATTTGAAGCATCAATTTTTTTGAGACTTCTGAATTTATTTGATGGTTTTGAGCACCGAATGGTAATTTACCATAAAGGGAAATAAGCCGTTATATATCATTACAGCTTCAAACTTCGAAGTTCGAAGAGTTCAATTCACATTAACAATTATTCAATTATATATTCCTCAGATTCATTAAAATTAAAAAATATGAGAAAAGGGGTCTCGGAGAAAGATCCAAGCTATCTAACCTCGCTACAGATGAACGCAAATTTGCTGCTGCTATGAAAAAATCAGCAATTTTTGACTTGGATGATACTTGCCCTTCTGGGTTCTGATACAACTACGCGACAAGCCTAACAAACACTGTTAGCTTTAGCTACAACGATTCACACCTCTTCTTTGAAATACATGCTGCTTAATGATTCCAAAATAAGAATAACAAGTGGCTCGCCAAAGAGACCAGTGAGACCTAATATTGAAAAGATATTCGTTTATCTGAAAAACTATATTGAAGATGAAGATATTCAAATTAGAGATTAGATTGACTGAAGTTCTAGACGAAATTGATTAAATAATGCTTAAATCAGCATTCCCAGGACGTACTGGGTTAACAAAGATATTTCTTCTTCATTTTCATCTTGATTTTTTTAATTTTTTAAGTCAAAGCTAACATGTCTGATCCAGTTTTTTTTATTTTAAGTTTATTCGTTCTCTTGATTGTTTAAAGCTTCAATGACCCGATATTATATAATCTTGTTTACGACACTGCCATTTTCTGTTAGGAGAATCGGAATAAAAGTTTTTAAAATTAAAAAAAAATATATAATCGTTAATATTTGATTTTGCACCCTCAAGCATTTTTTGGCTAATAGCCTAGTACTTTTTATCGAGTAGAATTATGAATACTACCCAGCTCCATTCATATACGATCTATCTTACCGTCATTCGAAAATTTATACCACAAAATTGAATGGCTAATGGCTAATTATTAATTATTGTCCCATTAATTAATAATGTCGTATTAATAGAATTTTGTTAGCATGTATATGTATCAGCTGTATCATTTTATTTCGAATTTAAAACTTAGACTACATATTAATTAAAGTAATTAAATTAACTATTATGCATTGAATGTTATTATAGAGCATATTTATTTAAGTAATATAGAATAAATAGTTGATTAAAAAGATATATTAGTTGATAAAAAAATGTGATGATTGAGCATGATTGTCAGTTGATAAAGGGTATATGTATTAGTTATTCTTCCATGCTTTGAGCTTTTAGTTTTTTTTGATTTTAGAATCACCAGGTTGTTTCTTGAAGATATTAGTTTCAGGTTCATGTCTTTCCTTTCTTGGTTTTGAGAACCATCCTTTAACATTATAAAGATCTTTGAATGTCCAAACCTTGACTCTCATGATCCAGTAACAGAGAAGCATAGCAACAAAGTTGAAGATGATATATGCAAATAAGAAACCAACATTCCTCCATCTGTATTCCCATTTAACGTTGAATTGGGCAACAACTTGAGCTTGATCAGTGTAAGCACAATATTCACAGTTTGAAGTAGCACTACCATTATTAACATAACCACCGCTTGAAGCAATAAAGTCTGAAAGATATTCGCCACAAGTTTGACCCGAAGGTGGACTTAAGACGTTGTATTCATCTTCAGTACATTTAACGTATCTGTTATCAACTAAAGGAGAAACAAGAGCTTGAACAACATATGTGAAAGGTGAAACTTTATACATAAAAGTCCAGAAACCAGGCATGTAAGCTTCAGGTTGCAAGATACCACAGAATAATAACATAGCAGCGAAAATATTGGAGTTGATCATTGAAGCACTTGGAACATCAGGTGATAAGTAAAGAATCCAAAGACCATATGAAACGAAGTAGATTGGGAAGATCAAGACATAAACAAAGAAGAAGTAACCAGCATGATGAGCAGTACCTGAAAATTGTGCTGGGAAATAGTAACAAATGTAACAGAAGAATTGACAAAGGGTTGACCAGAAGATTTCAACAGCAGTATGAGAATATAATAAAGCACTCCAGTGGAAAGTATTTGAGGCTGCTTCTCTAATTTCGAACAATTCTCTTGTATCAAAGGCAAAGACATGTAATTGATTGATCATAGCCAATGAGATTAACAAGATCATGAAAATGGATGAAAAGGCTTCTTGAGCACCAGAGACTGAGTGATTGACACCAACATATGATAAACCAACGAAAAGAGCACACATAATACACTCCAAGAATTTAGCTCTGATATAAATTGGCGATCTCCAGAACTGAACAAAAGTTCTCTTCAAAACACATAAGAATTGTT